>JAPKLY010000017.1:360532-373119 GCA_026898435.1 Prunella vulgaris | reverse complement strand
ATATTATAAATAAGTTTTACAATAAATTGTGTGAGTTAGAAATTTATGAAATAATCTTGTCCAAGCCATGAATATGTACATATATATACATACAGGCCCAGTATCAATAAATTTGGATATCAATTATATCTCCGAAAATATAACCTATAAGTACAAGATCGAACAATTTATAATTGGCCCGAGTATTTACCCCTCCATATTTATTAGATACCTCCATCAAATAATACTCTCTCCATTCTGATATAAATTACTCAGTATTTTTAGGCACACAGATTAAGATAAAAAAAAGTATAATTAATGTGATGAAAAAAGTGAAAAAAATATAAGTAATATAATAAAAAAAATAAAAAAGTAATAGAAATAATATAAAAATGTATTGAACATAAAAATAAAAAAGTACATAGTAATTTCCAAAAAAAATTTAAAAAAAAAGGCAAATGAAAAACATATAATTGGATGGAGGAAAATGACAAAATGAGCAACATATAATAGTATATTATTTTAATTTGTTTATTAAATGACTTACATATCTTTAATATTAAAAATAAAAATAGTATTCAATTGATACACCCACTTGAAAATTCAAAGGTGATGATCATATGCAATAAATTGGAAGTCTGAGTGTACAAGTGGGAACCCTAGAATATTATTCCTTTTTGTAGTTGTACCATCCTTCATCATCCTTGTAGCAACGACTATGCGAGCTTAGTTCGTATGTTTTGCAACAAAAATGGTGAACACTCAAGAATATTTGAATTATGTAAGTTTATACGTTTGAATATTTGTTTAATGAAGTATAATTTAATTTTTACTTTCAATGATGTTATTTGTTTATGTATACCAAGTATTTGTACTTATTAGCCCATAAATCTGATGATATATTATTGTTATTCTCTCTTTTTTTTTGAAATAAATTGCGACAAAAATTTTTAGGGTTTCAATAAAAAATTATTAAAATATAATTAGTATTTTAAAAATAAATTATCAAAATATTTGTTAATTTTCGGACCTGATTTGTCGAAGAGGAGGCAAAATATTCATATTTCTGCTCAAACAAAAATCCTATAGTTTACAATTAATATCATTTCAAATATACCAGAAACAATCTCCCATAATACTAATATTTATCCAATGTAATCTTGTTTATCATGATGAATATTCAGTCAATTCGTTGATGACAAACAACCTTTCTATGAATAAAAAAAGTAACACTAACTTATGTCACTTTCCATCATTTCATTAGTGCACTGTGTCATGCTAATTGATGGGGCGGCGCTTGTTGAGTCCGACGGCTAGTCATCGCCGATGAATTGTTCGCAGAATAGGGTTTTAAAAAATTGATACATCAATTTTATTATACAGGATTTTATCTATAAAATGAAGATTTTTCAATAGGTGTATTAATTTTTTTTAAATAATAAGGGTAGTATTAAATATGAAGGGATATATAGTCGAGCCCTTTACAATTTATTTTTGATTTACACACCATACAAGATGGATCCGAGAATCCGAGCCCATGGCTGCCCATTCCAAGATTAACATTACTACTTTCCACAGTTGGTGTTGGTAATGATTGTGTGAAATTTTTTAAATATAAACCTACTTGTAATTTTGAGTGTTTGTTGAATTTATTTTAAAGTCACTCTTATAAAATGCATCACTATATAAAATTTTCATCATAATATATTAATTATAAATTTAATATATATAATCATATTATAAATAAATTTTATAATAAATTGTGTGAGTTGAAATTTATGAAAAAAATCATACAGGCCCAGTATCAATAAATTTGGAGATCAATTAACATTACTACTTACTTTCCGCAGTTGGTGATGGTATATCTTCCGGATCTCTTTCGGGTTTGACCCACCTACCGTGATGATTTCGGATCAACCCTTTATTAGCAAACTGATACCAATTCTGAGGGATTCTCAATTCATCGACAAGCATGTCACAATCCTTGTTCACCAACGCCACATCCCTTCTTGAATCGGCCCGAAAACCCGACCCACTTGTGTGATACCCATCCACCAAATGAAGATACGTCTCAAGCATGTGAAACCCGATTAAATTCAACCCTTTCTTCAAATAGGGAGACGATCTCACGTCAAGTTTTAACTCCACTCCCACGTGCGTGTACACCCACTCTAACGTCCCCGTTAAGTCGTCAAATCTTTGTAAACTCTCGTTAAAAACTATCCCCGGCATACGTGGCACCACGTCTTGTTTTAACGTCACCCGTAACGTCTTCACGCCCATTTGATACAGCTCATCGCGGAAAGCTATGTTACCGACACGTGGCGCCGCGAACGAGACCACGCTGATCGGTAGGCCCGGGAAATTCTTGGCTGCTTCGTAGGCGTTCAGTAGGCCCAATGCGCCGCCTAGGCTATGGCCCGTGATTGTGAGGCTCACTTGTTCGCCTAATTTTTTATAATAATCAATCAGTTTCTTCACTTGTCTCATCACTTGCTCGGAGGCGCTTGACCTATTGTACCTAGTCGTGTCACATTTCGACGTGTAAATACTGAGAAAACCGTGTTCGACTTTCGATTCTCCCTGACCGATCCGCTCAAATTTCTGCTGCATATTGTCGTACCACTCCGACGGCGCCACCGTGCCACGCCACGCTACGACGATGTCGCGCCGCCCGATGCGCCGAGATTCGAGATCGTCGCTGACGGCGACGAAGCCGATCCAATTGGAGTCCTTGCTCCAGGAATCAACGAAGCGCGATTTCTCTACCCACTTTGGCAGGTCGATGTGTGACATTGCGTATATGTATTTGGTCACATTATAGCCGCTTTTATCGAGGCCTAATTTGTCGAAAAGCTTGTGGCGATTGTACCTGCAGCTTCCGCAGTATTCCGAGAAGTAGTCGAAGTCGAAGGCGTCGTAAGTCGCTTGCGCGAACTCGCCGTATTTGATGATCTCTCGCCGGAGAGACGGGTCGAGCGGGTCGAGGAGGCCGTTCCAATCGTCCGATCCGTGGATCTGGCGCCAGTTCTCGGAGATGTTTTCTTTTGGTGAGGATGCGGGAGTGTCGTGCTTCTCTGCCAAGGTTGAAGGGTTCAAATTTGATCGAGGGAAGATGGTGTTCTCAATGTGGAGAGTCAACATGTTGGATAAGGATTCGGCCAATTTGATGGCCTTGTTGGAAGGTTTCTTGTAGACGTTTTTCCCGGCTGTGCTGGCGACGATGATGGTGGCCGGGAGCCGCCGGTTTTTGGTTGCGGCGAGGTTGTGATGGGGAAGAATTGCATTCTTGGTTGCCATCGGAGGAAATCTTAGGCGGTTTTGAGAGTTGGAAGGGAGGTAACATATATATATATATATATATATATATATATATATATATATATATTTGTATGTATGTGTGTGTATTCTAATTGTTGGTGATTTGACCAATTAGGCTGACGCGTTGGCTGGATCCTGCTCGTGGGCTTGACCGAACCAGCTGTGAAGCTTCAAATAATTTTATACTCGAAAAAGTTAATACTCCGGAATTTTCACGCTTTTCTTATTGGGACATCCCACAAAAATTTACACACTACCAAAAAAAGAAATATTGATTTACGTGCACACTCACAAACCTTTACACATATTTACACATATGTCACTACTTTATATATAAAATAATTTTTCTTAAAAAATGTGTCGTCCCATAGGGTGCAAATTCCTACGGGACATAGGGAGTAAAATATATTTTTTTATATTTTATTATTTAATTTTATAATTATATACTCCCTCTATCCCAGAGGAACTTGCAAGTTTTCCTTTTCGAGACGTCCCAAATAAAATTGTAAACCCAAAAAAGGAAACCATTTTATAAACTCAACCCTCACAATATCTACATATTTACACAAAATGACATTATTTTTTCACTTTTTGGGCCCACATTACATTCAATCCAACTAACTTTTTTACTTTTTACATAAAATTTTACCAAATTAACCCTCAAAACACTTTTTTTTTTTTATTCTACTTTTTCTTAATTTGTGTGCCCTCCTCTCTTGCAAATTGCTCTGGGACGGAGGGAGTATTATATACTTTTTAATTTGCGTGTCTTATTTCTTATGAAAAATAAGCCAAGACACTGGAAGTGTATTCATAGATCAAATTAAAATTATAATTTAAAATAAAAGATTGTTGTAAACGCTTTTGTGTTGTCTGACTTTTTAATCGTTAATTAGTTATCTTGTTCTGAATGCATGTTAATGGTGTAATGTAAATATAGAAAAGGAGTATAGATTATAATAAAAAGTAATAGAATTAATTAAAATTCAACAAAAATTTATATATTCACGTTAGATGTGATAATAATTCATAAATAAAGAATTTATTATTATTCTAATTTTATTGTTTAAATTTGTGATATCATTATCACATTCACGATAATATATAAGTTTGTGTATGTCGGTGGTCAAATGATCAATTTCGCAAATAATAATTAGAATATGGTTTGGCAAAAAGAATGAGAAATCTCTAATGAGAGATACCAAAAGAAAAAACAAATAGTTCAAAGGAATGGAAAAAATATATTTTATGAATGCAATTGTATATAAATATACTGTGCAACTCAAATATATTTTTAAAAAATCGTTCATATTGTTAGTGAAAAGTTATTTTTATTTATATTGAAAAATCATCCCACGTTGAATTCACTTTTAAGTATACATTTGAATTGTTAATACATACAAAACTATTTTACAATTGTGTTTATCACTATTTCTTTTAATTTTTAAACACTAAATTTTAAGTTAGGAAAGAGTACAAAGTCTTTTTTTTCTTTTTCTGAAATGAAGTAGGAAGATTTAGAAAAGAAAAGGTTTTACACATGTGATTAGTGATTTTTACACGTTACCGCTTTGAGAAAAATAGCAAGGCTGCGAAACATATATGTAACAGAATTAGGCAAGTCAAACTGATAATCCCATGCCAACAAGCAAAGAGGACTCTGTCTCTGATTTCACAACGACCACTCATAATTTTTTAATTTAATTAAAAGAATGTGAAGATCAAATTTAATGTAACCACCGTGAACAAAAACTTTCATTCAACATATGTAAGAATAAAGGAGGAAAATAAATTTCATTCTATTATCATTGAAGAATTTGAAACAAGTGTCCCCTAAATCCATTCCAATAGTGTAATATGAAAGTGCATTTGTACGGACAAATCCGAATTCATATTTAATAATTCATCCAAGACACTTTTAAATAAATAGTGATATACAAATAAATATATACATATTTTTACAAATATGCACACAAATTAATATTCTCCTTGCGAATAGTATTAATACTTCCCAACAAGATATATACAAGTAATTTCATATGACTTGAATATATAAGCTAGCAATTCTCACTATTAAGAATTTTCAGACTTGGACTATGGTGAATATTAAATTTCGTATGTCTCAACCTAAAGCAACAGATGTATGAACACGAAATTAAAGAAAGCCTGAATGAGGAAACCAAGCAAGTAGTTGTAGACAAAGATTTTAATAATCAAACAACATATTTTGTCCAAATTCTACAAACCCAAATCACAAATACGCACAGATTCTTACAGACAAATTTCACAATCCCTAGCAAATATTATATACCAATACAAGATGATCCTAGTAGAAACTACATCAAAAGTTTCTGACATTATACCTGAAAACTTTATACAAGTAAATTACAAAGAAGTGAGAGAGGAGAGAGCTCACAAAATCTACATAAAGATTATACCATAGAAGTTGATCTTGAAACCTGGGATAGAGCATCTTCAAACTTATCCTCATCAGCCTCGTTTGTCTTCTCCGAGCTCAAGCTGGGTGGTATAAAGGACCTGAATACAGCTTCCAAATTCGGGGTTTCTTTCAATTCTCTGCAAGCAACATCAAGAGCTGTGGCCTGGAAAAACCGATAGTATTTCTTTGTACAAACAAAGGCAAAGACGAGGGACAAAATAGGAAGTGGAATCAAAATAGGAGTGTATAAGAACTCTTTTGCCGAAAAGTATCCCAACATTGTGGCTTGATACAGGATCAGTGAAGCCATGACTCGATTGTAAATGTGTGGCCACATTCTCCCATAGCTCTCATATGAAGGAACATACACTTTGAGTGCCTGTTGACAGAAGAAAAGCAAACAGTGGATGAATCATCCTGGAAATATCTAAACAAAAATATTGGAGTCCATAATTTTGCTCATGTTCAAAAGATCAATAGAGAACAATAAGGACTGCACCTGATTTCGTAGAACAAGCCATCCTAAACCAAAGTAGACAACTCCAAACGGTATGATTATGGGTGCTATGACAGAATAGCAGATGACAATAGTGAGAACCAGCATATCATTAGGAAATCTAGTTGCATATCCAAGATTTCCGGGAGCCCACGCTGCCTTCACCTCAGCATCACACTTACAGAGATACTTCTTCTTTAAGTGAAAGATTATTAGAGGAACTAATCGTGATAACTCAAGCCCATAGCCGACAAAGAACCTGAAGGCACCAAATCAGTTGTACGTTTCAGTCAATCTGAGATTTCAAAAGGCAATCTCGGGCACTGATGTTCAATGACCAGATTTCACTCATTAATTTGACAAGCCTCAAAGAAAATGAATAAGTAAGAGAAAAGACGAATACAGCACCTGTTATGCACATGTTATTAGTTAAGAAACTGAAGCAAGTAACTTCAAAAATAGTAGTTTGAAATGAAACATACTGAGTGACAATTAACTGGAAAAGTGTAGAACAATATGCATGACAGTAAATCAAAGATCAACACATAATGTGTGTATATACTGCCAGATAAAGGTTAACCAAATGATGCATCATTTAATAAGAACTCATTCGCAAGAAACTGATGAGCAACTTAGCCATCAAAAAAAGGATGAAAAAATACTAGTTAGAAAAGGATCAGCAGTCTTACTTCAATGCCACAAATGTCAAGAAGAATGTGGCACTTCCAGGAAGGCTTTTTGCTAGTAATTCAATGGTGGAGTCCGGGTTCTTCTGAATCTTTTTAAAAGAATCGAACAGTGTGGAACCCACTGTAACACCAATAAATACATTCAGCACCGAAAAATAGTAGTACTTCCCAGAGGCAGCTCTTTGTGCATGACTCTCTGAAGGGATGCCTTCAGCCTTGGATAGGAACAACAGGAAACTTGGCAACAATGCCATAAATATTATAAGTGCGATCTGAGGCAAGTATGCCTCGAGTAATGTCTTAATTGTTGGTTGATCAATCACTGGTTTTAAAAAGGGGAGAATCTTTTTCAAGTTATCCAGCGTAGTTAATGCGGAAATAAACCCGATTGGTATCAAGTAGAAGAAAATGGTCAAAAACACGATGAAATAGATGACATATTGCCTAATCTGCCTCTCGTAGAAACTTTTGGAAAGATTGGCCCATAGTAACTGTCGAGGTTCAGGGGCAGCCACAACCGTCCATGTATCCACCATTGCATCATGTAAACTTTGGGAGGCAGATGCTGCACTTACCCTGTTATTGAAAAAGATGACAGCCGCTGATTGCTGTTTGTCTTTTAGAGTGACCTTCTGTTCAGATTCTAATTTCAGGCTCAACTCTTTTATCTTCTCATCATAGTACTCTATTGCATCAACCTTTTTACCGATAAGGCCTAAAAGGCCAGTTTTAGTAGTAGGTCTCGTTCCTTCGGGATTAGCAGTTCCTTTAGACTCGGCATATATGGCTTCTGCACGTGTAAGCTTCTTCTTATATCCTTCCAACTCTTCATAAATTTCGTTTACCTATAACCAAAAACATGAAGCTAAAATCAAGATTTGATACAAAGTCAACCATATTATAGGAATAATTTAACGCATCAATTGCACTGTGCAACTCAAGTGCATTTTCTGAAATGACATTAATTGTTTTAACTAAAATGTATATGTTGGCCAGTATTAACAATTTTCACCGAGCAGCATTAGTTGTTTTCAATGAATAGTATTAGGTGGTTCCACTGAAAAGTATTAGTTGTGCACTACCGAAGTTTCACTCTTACAGGAAATATCAAGCAATACCTTCTTATTGTCTGTGGCCACCAATGACCTATGAAAGGTATCAGGATAGATAGTCTGAAAATATGAATCCACTTGTTCCTTCCTAGTTTGACCCTGGGGAACACAAGGTATGTCTCGAACCAACACAGCAAATTGTTCATTCTTTGCATCCGATGACATAAGAGCATCCGCTCTCAAATCGGCAACATGTTTATATGCCTTCCATAAGAGGTACAATGTAACAAAAGAGACCCAATACGTAGCTATCAAGAATGCCCACAATCGAGGACTTCTTTCCTGTTAGGCCCACAAGAAAATGAAAAGTGCTTAGTAACTAAGCAAGTAAATTCAGTCCCTTCATATTCAAGAATTTGCAAAGTGCCAACAACATCTCATCTCCAAAACACAAGATAATCTCGCGAACAAATACAGATGAGTATTGGCATTGAAAAATAATAGATACTAACTTCAATATGCCCAATGGATAGCCTATCAAGGTCATTGAAAGTTCCATTACTAGTGGTGTCATTGGCTTTCATCACTGTGTGAGCAGTAGCAGCGACAGGGAGAAGTACAGGCAGAAGGATGAGGCCCGACAAAACCAATATCCCCAGCGCTGGATGAACAATAAGTTCAAAATTAATTTGATTGACTAACGTGCCTTGTTCCAAATAAGAAATAAAAAGACAGTAACGTGCATATTAAAACAATTAAGTCCAAAATCTATATCACTTTGACAAAAAAGAGCACTTTTCAGGGTTTTCAACTGTAATTAGCTTAGCTTCAAGATGGGGGAAACTGTACAAACACTAGGTAGAGTCAGTATTCATAAATGCATCTGAATACCAAAAACTATTCTTCCAGAAAAGCTTGAAAACAGCAAATTTCTTCCTCACTAGCTTGAATTTACAGATCCAGAGTAAAACTCCTTCAGCAACCATTCACAAAATTAGAGGTTAAGAAATCATTAAACTGTGTCTGTTACGAACTGTGTATGAATCACAGCGTTGAAGCATTACAAATCTAAGCTAAGCAACACCCATATAAAAACAGAGACACCCTCTGAAAAAGAAGAGTACCTGTGGAGAGGAAAACGAAATAGACAGCAGTATCAACGCCGGACATTCTGATGATGTCTGCCTCCGTGGAGGAGACGGCTTCCCCAATCCAAGCGAACGGGTTTCGGGAGACCCGGAACCCCTCGTACGGGTCCAAACCCTTGAGGATCCGATTCGGGTAGTAAACGACGTGGTTTCCGGGTCGCCGCGAGAGCCACGTGAAGATAACCATCAACACGAAGAAAATGACGAACGACGTCCCTAACGACGTCAAGAACGAACTGAAATCCATGGCCTCTCCTCCTCCTCTTCACACACACAGCACTCTCTGCAACCCCTTACGCTTGAATTCTTGAGTGTAGGTTATAATTTATGGCAATATCGACCAAATGGGGGGGCGGTAGCAAGTGGGAGTAGCCGTTAGGGGAGCATTGAAGAGGGAAAATAACCGTTGAAGAATATAGTTGGATTGCTGGCAACTTTTGGGAGTTGGTATTTATGGAAGGTGTTGGTCTATTGAATAAAGAAAGGGCTGTATCTTGATTTTGAATTTAGGGTTTGGGTAGATCTGTCATGTCATGTGCGTGGACAAGATGATGGATTTTCCGCGTTGCTTAGTTTGGGTTGCTGCTTTATCTTCTTTCTACGAGGAAAAGTGAATTAGTGAAGCACCCGGATAACAGGGAAACAAGGTGGTAAGATTTTCTGTAATTACCTAAAAACCCTTATCATTAAAATTTAATTCAAAACGACTATCTTCTTCAAGGCAAGCTAATAATAATATGACTTATGTAGATAAATACAAGGGAGAATAATATAGTGTTATATTTAAAAAGGGTATTATCATAGTGTAGTGGTATCTTAATTCTTTCAAATTTTACTTATAATGTATTTGAGCAACACTTGCATAAAATTTTTCGTAGAAATATTTATTTTTTTAAAATTCACGGGTTTAAATCGAGTGGGGTCGAATTTGTTTTTTTTTTTAATTTACGCAAGCTACAAATTTTAGATTTTTGCGCCCAATTTGTGTTACAATATAGATAAACACATGTTACTATTAGACAAAATTTATGTTACTAATTTTTAAAAAGTTAATTTTTTGTATTTTTTAAGTAATTAGAAAAGGTGAATATAACTTTTCTCTTGAAAACTAATGTTTTGTTTGCATAACATTAAAGGATGACAGTGAGACGAATATGAAATGTGTTTGGCTTATCCCAAAATTCATCATGTCAAGCATTTGAAGGACCTGGAACATGTCCCATCCCACCACCCTTGTTGCTTGGATCCGCTCAGTCCTGTCTCGCTTTTTTTTTTTTTTTTTCTTTCTAAAACAACATGCAAGTTGATTAATTTAGCCAACAATAAATAAGTAAAATAGTCTATTAATTACTATTCCCTACATTTAGATGAATTTGCACTCCTGATATTTTAAATAATTTTTTAAAAAAAATTAAAATAAAGTAGTAGTACGTAAATAAATATGTGTATAATTTAGTAAATATACACATAAGTGTTTTTTTTTTTAGTAGTATGCAAAATTGGTGTAAGATATCTAAATACAGAAAGTATGTATCTCTAGGATAGAGTGAGTACAACATATCAGATCCAAAAAATTTAAAATCATACATAAATAACATAATGCATTATATGACCCATAATTATTAACTTTTATTTTTAAAGGCTTCTAAAAAACATTTAAACAATTAATTCTTATTTTCAAAACACTCTTGATAACGAAAATTCACGAATTTGTTTGAGTCAATTTAGTATTTCTATTAAAATATATGTGACGAATTAACCAATTTCTATAATATTAAAATTGAATTTCAACAAAAATGTTGCATAAATTACAATACATATGGATATTTTGTTAATAAAAAAAAACTTCCATTACTTGGACATTTATCTTATTAAGCTATTTTAATATTATCTGCATAATATTTTTTGCATAATATATATACACATATATATATATATATATATATATGAGTAAGTCCTATGTGCACCTCATGCATGGTGCACTCACTTAATAGTTGTGGTTGTTTAATTACAATGAAAAATTATGTTTGATTATATTGAAAAGTGAGAGTTGAATACACTGGAAAGTTTAAACTGAAATTAATATCAGTGTAAAATTTCAGTATAAACAACCTCCAGTTTTTAGTATAAACAAATTTAACTTTAATATAATTAATTTCAACGGTTGAGTGGGTGAATCATGTACTAATTGCATATATATGAGACCTTTGTATATTTATATATATATATATATATATTCATATAATATTATTTTATTAATTTTTTTAAATTTGTTAAATATGCAATTAAAGTAATAATGTTGCAGTCGTGCTAATAAGTATCAACTGAAAATCAATCTAAAATTTTGATAGTTGTGTTGTGTGGTATTGATTACGATTCCTACCAAGATTTTTTTTAGTTCAATCAACGTGGTCCCATTCGTTGATTCATTTAATAAGAGTTGGTGGGATTTTGATTTTTTTTTTTTTTCAAATTTATCCAGTAAAAATATGTTTTGACATTATTCAGATTAACAAATTGATTTCTTAATTTAGACAACAAGGCTATGTGTTTTAGAATTTGCTGCGATGTTATCCGACAAAAACTTGCTCTAAAATGAGTGATTTAAATACTTACCCCTCTTTATTATCTTATTTTACTTATTCATAATAGTTATTATTTTTATGATTAGAATATCAAAAGGTTAATATATTATTTCTAAATTTACATTAATTAAACAGTTAAGTTTATAATTACAAAGATGAGTAGCACATATTAGGATACATTAGTGATAAATAAAATATAACATCATTTTAAATAAATGCGACAGTTAAATAAAAGTAAAGGGAGTATTAAATTATCATTTATATATATATATATATATATATATTGTTGAGCAATTTATGCAACCGAAAGATTTATGTGGCTAATTATACATAGAAAATCACTCAAACAATAATCTAAAGATGTAATTTGGATTAGTAATAGGAATTATAATTGGAAAAGTAGAGAGATAAATTGTGTAATGTATTTCTTGTATTTGGGAAATTAGATCATTTACAAATGAGTTTTTACAAGTATTTATACCCTTGTAAGGGTGAGGTGGCACATTTTTAAGTCACTTGGCCTCTGATGGTGACAAGTGTCCTCCACTTGTCACCACCTTAGCTACTTGCCCCACTAACCCTAACCTAACCGACCTATGTCCTCATTACAGGTTCTCTAGGCATCTCTGTGTCTTCATCCCTGGAGCGATGGTCGAGCACCGGGGCGAGCAACATGGCGAGCAGCCTGGCGTGCAACTTGGACTTGGCCACGTGGGCTTGTTGCCTCGCCATCTCTGAGCTGGACGAGCAGCCTGGCGAGCAACTTGGACTTGGCCACGTGGGCTTGTTGCCTCGCCATCTCTGAGCTGGACGAGCAAGGTGGCGAGCAGCTTGGACTTGGCCACGTGGGCTTGTTGTCTCGCCATCTCTGAGCTGG
>JAPKLY010000017.1:311407-360522 GCA_026898435.1 Prunella vulgaris | reverse complement strand
CCACGTGGGCTTGTTGTCTCGCCATCTCTGAGCTGGACGAGCAAGGTAGCGAGCAGCCTGACGAGCAGCCTGGCGAGCAACTTGGACTTGGCCACGTGGGCTTGTTGTCTCGCCATCTCTGAGCTGGACGAGCAAGGTGGCGAGTAGCCTGACGAGCAGCCTGGCGAGCAACTTGGACTTGGTTTAAATTCCTTTTATCAACATTTGCCCCCCAGCGCATGCTTCAATTTGATTCTAAATATTGAAGGATGCGCTGGAGTTGTAGTTGTGCAACTGAGGGATGATGGAGGGACTCTGAGAATAATGGCGAGTAAGTGCGGCGAGTAGCTTTAAGTTGACCTCATGGGTTTGCTGGCTCGATGCACTCTTGCTCACCTATAATCTTGTCAGAATCAAGATTTTCTTTAATCTTCAATGTTTCATTACCTTGCAAGGTGATGAGCATGTAGCTTTGGTGATATGCATCTCCTTCCTGCTCGTCCCTAACTCGTCTCTTGTTGGCCTCGTGTAGGTCGCCTTGGTGGCCAGCTCCCCATCGAGGCGGTCCTCTTGTGGGATTCATGTTTGCCACTTGGTCGCACTTCGTGACACTGATTTGACCCATACCCACTGGGTTAGGAGTAGATACATGGTGGTATGGAATGATACGTTGGGCGAGCTGGTGGACGAGCTACGTGGGCACGCCGGTGGGAGAGCCAGATTGGCATGCTGGTAGGCAAGCTACTCTACCTTGATCATTTTTCTTAACCTTGTTTGTTGTGTTTGTCTCTTTGTTGTGAATTTTCAGTTATGCTCGCGCTACTGTCTTCAGTTTGCCCTTTTTTTTATGGTGCGTATTGGTTCGTCTTACGTTACTTTCAACCGCGAACTTGCACTTAAAATTATTTTTGGGCATTTGGGTTCCTTTGGAACACTTTGCCTTCGGCGTCTGTTCTTTGAGAAACTTTGCCTTAATATTCATTAATGTGGGGCACTAGGTTATTTGTGTTACTTTAGTAGGGTACACTTTTTAACCTTAGCTTTTCATAGCTTCGCCCTGGGCTTTGACAGTAGCGTCTTGAGATCTGTTTCTCTTGCATTGAATCACATTTAGACTGTGGGTGATATGGAGTCGAGTAGTGTTTTCTTGATATTCCATGAGGTGCAAAAATCTCTTAATTTACTTTCGTCAAACTGTCGTCCATTGTCTATGACGATTGAGTGTGGTAGGCCAAACCTGCAGATCAGGTTTTGATGGCATCTTTTTTTAATGTTGGATGATAGTACCCTTGTCTGATAGCCTTGTACGCCAAGGCTTGCCCCCCAGCATGGCCTCCACATATCCATTCGTGGATTTCTTTTAACACTTTCTGTCCTTCTTTTGGGGAGAGGTATTTGAGTAGGGGTAGAGAGATTCCCCTTTTATATAGTTGTCCACCAACTATTGTACATCTTGCAGCTTGTTTGGCAACTCGTCGTGCCTCCCAGGGATCTTTTGACTGGTCTCTATTGGTTAGGTATTTTCTGATGGGTGTCCTGCAGTCCTCCACCACCTGTTGGTTATCTGCTGCTTGTTGCCCCCATTCAACGTTTGATTTATGCAATCAAACGTTGAAGGATTTTCTATCTTCGTGATGGTGACTTCTATAATACTTGCTTCGCTGGTACTTATTGCTAATCGAGCCAACGCATCTGCTTGTGTGTTTTTGAGTCAAGGGCAATTGTCGGGTTAATGTTGAGGCTGTGGCACACATGTTCAACTGGTATCCTCGTCATGTTTTTCCATCGTGGGCCTGAGTTAGGTCCTTCCAAGTTGAAGTTGACTTCTATCTACGTTGGCTCGTACCCTTATTGTGGCTCCAAGTCCCCTTGTTCGCCTGGTGGGTTTTCTTGTCTTGGGGTTGCACCACCTTCACCCTCCACCGATGTGATGGGTGTGTCACCACTTGCTCCGGTGTCTATCTCTATGGGGCTTTTTGGTTGTTGGCCCCGCCGGGGTGTCTGATATTTATTGAAATGATGTCCAGTATGCTGGGCTCATGAGGACGTAATTGTATTTGTATCTCTCTCTCATACAGTAACACTTGGGTTACATGTTTTTTTTATAGACACTCATGTGCCTTCTTTTGATCGCCTTTAATTGTTCATGCACCTTGGTGTTCATGATATTGACGTTGATGACTAATGAATCATTGTGGGGTGTGAGGATTCCCCCTAAGTCTGCTTGTGAAAATGTAGAATCTGTTGTTGGCTTGGTGGGCACCTCGATCCTGACCCGTCTCTTGTACCTGGTTGATTGCCCAGATTTCGGTCTTTTCCTATCTCTTTGATGGTGGTGGGCGTCTGTCAACCGTTCCCCCAGCGGGACCCATCTCCTCGAGTACCAAGATTTCTCTGTTTGGTTCTTAATGAGGTGGTGGTGCTGGAGGTCCCTTTTTGACCAGTCTGTTGGGCCTCCTTTCTTCTTCATCACTGTCTCCATCATCTGAACCTTCTTCTCAAGGTTGCCTTTGTCTTTTCACCTGTGTTTTCCTTACATCGGACTTCGTACCTAACTCCTTCTGCAGTGCTTCTTGCATGGCCACATACACCCCAGCCTTATGCTTGAATTCTGCGTACGTTCCTGGGCATGATAAATGCATTTTCTTCCAGAGTTCCGTCCCCTTCTTCAGTCCGGCCATCACAGCAACAATCTTGGTGTCTTCGCTGACGGACTCTCCTTCCAAAAGGATCTTGTCGAACCTCTCAAGGTATTGCTGGTCTGTCTCCTCTGCTCCTTGTGTGATATTGGTCAGCCGATGTTTTTGCATCAAGTATGTTCCAAATCCTGAGAAGTGGGACAAAAACTCTCGGGTAAGCTGTCCGAACGAATGAATTGATCCTAGCGCCAGAGCCGAGAACCATCTGTGGGCTCGATCCCCCAAGGTCAGGGGAAAGTTTCTGCATTGTGTAGCGTCTGAAGCCCCCATCGAGATCATGTAATCGGCATACTTCGAGATGTGCACCTTGGGGTCAGATTCACCCTCATACAGTACCAATGATGGAAAATGTATCTTCTTCTGTATAGGTGCTGTGAGGATGGTTGTAGACAATGGTGAGATTGGGAGGGAGGTGTATGTCTCAACCTTCTCTTTGTTGTCCACTTGTTCCCGCAAGTCCTCTACTGCTTTCTTTAGCTTCTCTATCTCCACGATCGATGACCCACGAGATGATCCCCCTCCTCGAGGCTGTTCCGAGTGCACCTCATATTGACGTGCTGCCCCCGGAAGTCCCTCACTTCGGGCGACCTCCCTATGTGGACGTTGGAGGTTACTTGCAGCATTAGGGCCCAACCTCTCGGATGCCCGCCTCCTTAGTCGGTCCTGTACGGGCCTTCGTTGATGCCTTGCATCTGACTCAAAAGGTTCTTGACGCTGCGAGTATCCGGACCCTTCACCCTCCGAATGATGGCTTGGATCACTATGCCTATCTCCTTGGGACCCTTCATGATGACCACGCTGCTCGGCTGGTCGCCCACTTGGTCGCCCGGCTGGTCGCCACTCTGCTCGACCATCTGGTCGCCTGTCTGATCGCCTAGGTTGCGGTCCTAGGCGATCACACATCTTTTGTTTGCCCTTCGAATTTTCTGGGGCGACATGTCCGCTACTAGCTTCCTCCTCTTGTGCGTGATAGCTCGTCCTTGTATCATGTCTTGTCTCCGTAGGGGCCGCTTGAATCATGGGTTGACGAGCCTCCACCTTCTGTTGCCTTTGCATCTGTTGCAACATGGCCATCGCCCTCTCGATGTCTTCGGGAGTTTTCACTGCCGACTCCAAGGTTGCTTCAATTTGCGGTCTAATCGGGGCTGCCGGTAATGCTGGGACTCGGGTCTGTCCGGCTTGTTGGTAACCCGAAGGTTTCTTTCCCTTCCACCTTCGACTCATCGATGTGGTACGGGATTCGTCGTGAGAAACTTCGTAAATGTGTCTTGTCATTGTTGTATGAATTGTGTGTTGGTGATATGTCCTGGAAAATTTCTTTTTGATTTATGGGCTTCCTCTTGAATATTGGATGAACTTCTTCAAATCTTCAAGGGAGCTTCTTCAAACTTTCGAAGTCTTCTCTAAAAAATTCATCAACCGGAGGATCGGACCCTCCTTCTAGCGCCAAATTGTTGAGCAATTTATGCAACCGAAAGATTTATGTGGCTAATTATACGTAGAAAATCACTCAAACAATAATCTAAAGATGTAATTTGGATTAGTAATAAGAATTATAATTGGAAAAGTAGAGAGAGAAATTGTGTAATGTATTTCTTGTATTTGGGAAATTAGATCCTTTACAAATGAGTTTTTACAAGTATTTATACCCTTGTAAGGGTGAGGTGGCACATTTTTAAGTCATTTGGCCTCTGATGGTGACAAGTGTCCTCCACTTGTCACCACCTTAGCTATTTGCCTCACTAACCCTAACCTAACCGACCTATGCCATCATTACAGGTTCTCTAGACATCTCTGTGTCTTCATCCCTGGGAGCGATGGTCGAGCACCGGGGCGAGCAACATGGCGAGCAGCCTGGCGAGCAACTTGGACTTGGCCACGTGGGCTTGTTGCCTCGCCATCTCTGAGCTGGACGAGCAGTCTGACGAGCAGTCTGGCGAGCAACTTGGACTTGGCCACGTAGGCTTGTTGCCTCGCCATCTCTGAGCTGGACGAGCAAGGTGGCGAGCAGCCTGACGAGCAGCCTGGAGAGCAGACTGGCGAACAGCCTGGCGAGCAACTTGGACTTGGCCACGTGGGCTTGCTGCCTCGCCATCTCTGAGCTGGACGAGCAAGGTAGCGAGCAGCCTGACGAACAGCCTGGCGAGCAGCCTGGACTTGGCCACGTGGGCTTGTTGTCTCGCCATCTCTGAGCTGGACGAGCAAAGTGGCGAGCAGCCTGACGAGCAGCCTGGCGAGCAACTTGGACTTGGCCACGTGGGTTTGTTGTCTCGCCATCTTTGAGCTGGACGAGCAAGGTGGCGAGCAGCCTGACGAGCAGTCTGGCGAGCAACTTGGACTTGGCCACGTGGGCTTGTTGTCTCGCCATCTCTGAGCTGGACGAGCAAGGTGGCGAGTAGCCTGACGAGCAACTTGGACTTGGTTTAAATTCCTTTTATCAATATATATATATATATATATATATATATATATATATATATTATATTGAAAGGCTTTGCTACTTGCTAGATATATATTGAAAGGCTTTGCTACTTGCTAGTTCAGCACTCCTCATTACTCCACCTTTTTGCGATATATTTTTCGTCAATGTATTTAATTAACTAAGCATATCTTTCCTGTCGATAGCAATGACTTTTAGCAAAGCAATCACACTTTTTCTAATTTCAAAATAACTATATTATGATTTATGAGTAAAATTTTCCTTTCATCTCGTAAAATTTTTAATATTTTATAATTTATGAGTAAAATTTTATATATTATGAAACGGGAGGAAATATTAAATAGAATATAAATTCATTAACTCGTAATAATTTATACATGTAAGTATTACTTATTATTAAACAATAGTATTTTATGTGTAGGATGGTACCCCACAGGTAGAATGTTGTGTGGAGCATAATTGTCCACACATTATCACGATTTTAGGACAATTTCATTTCAGAACAAGAAATCATTGGAGCCGTATTTGGCAGATGGATTTGAAATTTATGAATTTCACACACAAATAATTATTCTCTCCATTAATTTTTAAATACTTAGATTTTATTTTATATTTAAAATGGAAGAATTCTAAATTCTCTTCAAACTCATATAATTTGAAATTTCTTTCCTCTATTCATTTTCATCTCTTATTTTCTTTACTTTTTTTTTACATCTATTCAATCTCTTTACAATTTTTAATTTAAAAATGTATGTTTTTTTATATGTATTTTTTTTTAATCCATTCATTATTAAATACATCCATCCAAATGGAGCTCGAAAAAATTTGAGTTGTGTAATGTAAAGATTGAAGGTTACGTGCTAGCAACGTTGATTGAGTCACGTGTCTCAGAGCAAGGAAGATAATGTGGAGATAGAAAAAGACTTGTTTTTCAGTGGTAGGGTGTGGATAAAATGCTATAAATGGCTAAAATGTTCGTAAGGATGCATTATCGGTCATTAATTAAAATTCCTTCATCATAACAAACGCCATATTCAAAGCAAGAAAGATGAACAAATTTCAATTCCTTTATGATATTCATATATTGTACGGTATATTTGGAAATGGATTTCGAGGGAGTTGTACATTTGGAATGTGTTATTGATAGATTCCAAAATTAGAATTTGACTAAAGATATGATTTTCTGTAATTTTTCTACTTGAGTTGGTTGGCTACGACATTTTTGAAATTGTCCTAATTAGAATACTCACTCTATTTTTAGGAATTTGCATTTTTAAAATTTTATTTTAGAATAATCTGATATGCACAAGGTGCAAGGTTGTGCAAGGTGTACTCATTCAATTGTTGAAACTGTTTATACTGAAAATTGAAGATTAATTACACTGAAAAGTTGCATGTTGATATACTGAAAAATTTACTCTAAAAAATTGATAACAATTAAACTTTTCAATATATAAATCCGCAACAGTATATCAACCCACAACATTTCAGCATAAATAATTTTAACTGTTAAGTAAGTGCATCGTACACCAGTTCCATATGAGATCTTCTCTTTATTTTATTTAAAAAATTATTTTTTTAAATAAAATAGTAATATATAGATAGTTATATATAAAAATTTGTGAATATATATATAAATTAAAAAAAATTAATAATGAGCCTAAATTGATGCAGAAAATTCAAATAATAAAAGTTTACAAATTTCTTTTGGAATGTATAATTAAAATTTTAAGTGACAACAAAATTAATATCTTCTTTTAAATGTTGATTGCACATTTTTTTTTAAAACAATTTATATATTGAGGATCATAGGCACCCATAAATAACTGTGTTGATACGATCCATCGAAATCCTTATTAGTAACGAGAAGATTTAAGAAAAATAAGCCACACGCAAAATTAAAAATATTGATATTTTTTAATGGAAGTTTTTACTTTTATCTGGCCATTTATACGTGGATCTTGATAGGCTTGTCAACGGGGCGGGGCGGGGACGGGGGTCAATCCCCATCCCCGTCCCCGTCCCCGCGAACTTCACGGGAAAAAATCTATCCCTATCCCCATCTCCGTCCAGCCGGGGAATCCGTCCCCGCGGGATTTCCCGTTCCCCGTGAACTTTTTTTTTTAATTTTAAATAATTTATATTTAACAAGTATAATTAATTTTTTAAATAAATAAAAATTAAAAGTATTATTAAAATTTAAAGTGCATAAAATACATTAATTTAATATATTATACATTATATATACATGAATGATTAATTAATTATATATATATACATATATACTTATATATATGAATTATATATATATATATATAATTTAATATACTTATATGATATATAGTATGTTAATAAATAATAGATATATACATATAAAAAAATATATATGTATATTATAAATATATATATAATATGCGGGGCCCCGCGGGGAACGGGCCGAGGAATACAATCCCCTTCCCCGCCCCGTCCCCGCCTACGGGGAAAAATTTTTCCCCATCCCGTACCCACCCCGTCCCCGCCTACGGGGAAATTTTTTTCCCATCCCCATTGCCAGGCCTAGATCTTGATCATGAGGCCATGTATACGTGGGCGCAAGAAATGTATCCACCTTAATTCTGCGCTTTGCCGACAAAATAGTAGCTTTCCACTTACAACTTACAACTTACAACTTACAAATCATAAGACTTTAATGTCACATTTAGCTAGCGGTTGTAACAATTGGCCCCAATCATTTTCAACTCCAAACAATTCATACACGTATCATTTTTAATAGCATTTATGACATTAAATATATTTTCATCCCATTATTTATTAAATATTTATTTTTATCTCAAAAAAATTGATTCTTAAAATTTGATCATTTAACCGAAAAAAAAAATAACATTATTTTTGTCCATGCACGTGTTGATTGAGAATAGGATTTTCCTGTATCCTCACTCATGTGACTGCCAAATAATTTTTATATATTTTTCATTTTTTTTAATTATTGAATTATTAATAAAAAATAAAAAAATATTAACAATGCATATTGGAAAATATTAAATTCAACCACCACGTGCATCGTGCATGGCGAGAAATGATACTCTTTCCGTCCAACAGAAATTTACGTATTTTCTTTATTTGGACGTCCCACACTAATTTGCACACTACTAAAAAAAAAATTTGATTTACATGCACATTCACTTACCTATATATATTTACTCATGTGTCACTACTTTATATATAAAACACATTTTTTTTTCTTTAAAAAATGTGTCACCCTGTGGAATGCGAATATCTATGGGACAGATGAAGTATTATTTTTACTTTTTAATAAAAATAAAATTAAAATTGGACAATTTAAAAAATTACTGAACTAAAATCTAAAAATAAAAAATTTTAAAATAAAAAACGAATACTCAATAAATTATGAGAAAAAAAATCCCTTTAACATTTGTAGATTGGATTTATTCTTGGCAGTATTAGTATTTATTACCTGCAACCTCGTTAAGCTTATGGGGCTAATAGCTAATTAAATTTTAAAGAGTTAGGCTTTATACAAAATTAATTTATTATAAATTTATCATAAAATTATTTAAAAATATTAAATATTTATAAAAAATATTAAAATTTGAAATCAATAAAATTTATAACAATTATCATATAATATAAATTATATAATTAACCAGAACTTTTTATACATCCAATGAAAATTTTAATATTTCTAATTAAATATTTAATATTTTAAAACGATTTCATAATAACCTTATCATACATCTTCCCTTACAATACTTTACCAACTTTGAAAAAAAATTACATCAGCCAAATGCTATGTTTAATCAATAATACACGCATCACAAGAGGTGTGGAGAGGGTTTTGTGTGATACGAATTTTCACTTTTATATTTACACTTTATTTTATCAGAAAACATAATTTGAGTATGGTCATGTTTTCACATATGATCACCTGAATTTACAACCACCCATAAAATTTTGCGTGATTAAAAAAAAAAAAAATTTAAAATAAAATAATAATAATATATAAATAGGTGTATGTTAATTTTATTAATTTATATATAAATTAATATTTTTTAGTAATATATAAATAAGTGTGAGGTGTTTAAATAAAAAATTATTTAAATCTCCAAGAAACAGAGGAATAATATTTTAGCTGAATGTGGATATTTTGTCCAGATGTGAACCCTCGTCAAAACAGATCACGAGTGTTACGCCACCTAATCATTTTTGGACCACAAAAGCAAACCTGTAATGCCAGTGACCTCTCACACAATAGGGGCCCAACAACTCTATTTATAAAGTTTCTTATGTAAATTATTTCTAAAATAGAAATTGAAACTCAAAGGCAGGCTCAATTTAAAAAACTTTATGTATATTTTTCCAAAATTATTCATGTTATTACTGAATCGTTGTCTTTATTTTTAACTAAAATAATCATTATATTACAAATTAACAAAAAATAAAATTTAAAGAATAACAAAATAAATTTTAAAAAATATACTTAAATTACACTGTATACAATAAAAATCCCTTAAAAAAAAAGCCTTGAATGAACCAAAACTAAGCATAAAAAAAATATTATTTTAAGTAGAACCCATAAATTGAATTTATGGCAGTCATTGCCTTCATCAAGTGTCCCACAATAACATCATCTATCTTGGAGATAGGTAGTGTGTAGTGACTAGTGTGACACCAACTGCACGACTTGATTATTTTTATAAGTGTATACACATATTAATATATTTTTTTAAATGTATAAATAATTTTAAAATGTACGAATAAGATATGTGTGATTTTTACTAGGAGATTATAGGTGTAGGTTTTTTCTTTATAAAATAACGCATTCTTATCGATAAATGAAAAATATCAGATTAAGAAAAGTGAATGCAAGTTTTCACTCGACAAATTAGCATCTTCATTGCATAACATTTGTTCGTTGATTACAATGTCTATTTTTGCTAACAAAATAGGTACTTTTATGGCCTGTATTTGGACAAAGAAAAATGATGTTGTAAATAATATTAATATATATGTTCATTGCAATATAGATGTAGTTTATTGAATGGAATTTGAGTTAGATAGATTTTTTGTTCTATATATATCTAATATTCTATTAAGTAATCTGTACACGCCGTATTATCCGTGATATCCTCCTGACTTAGTAGGTCCCATAAATATCACTGGTGATGAATTGAATTGTCAATTTCTTGAATATTATGTTTATTTTATTTATTATTTTATGGATTACAACATTATCATATCAAATAAAATTTAATCTAAAAAAGTGTTGGGTGCGTGCGGGGTATTCGATGGTAATTCCTAAGTATTCTTTGAATATTCAATAATTCAATCAACGTAAGTGACACTACCAAGTCATATTAACTAATACTATCGTATGATATGAAATAAAATGTGTTTGATGGAATTAAAAGTAATTTATTAAATTAAACGAAAAGGGAAATTGTTTTAAAATTTTGGTATGATGATTTCCCGACAGAAACCTGCTGTAAACGAGTGACAAAATACTTTGTAGTGAAGCCATCATCATCACTATTAAATTATTAATAATTATTTATATGAAAAAGATAAAAAAATATTAAAAGGCTTTGCCACTTGCTAGTTTAGAGTATTCATCAATACTCCTTCCTCAGCCTACTTTTTTTTTTTTTTTGGCAATATAGTATCATTCTTCGATGTATTTGATTCAGCAACAATCACTTTTAGCAAAGCCATCTGATATCTTCCACTTTATGAAATTTTAAAATTTATTTGACGTATGAACTCGATTATTCGCAAACATATTTTATTATTAAATAATACTCCTTCCATTTCAAAATTGGCTCCATACACACACATATTAAAATAAGTTATTAATATTATGAGAATGTTTAATTTTTTTATGGGGCATGAAGCTTAATATGGAACGTACCAAAAAAGATAACATAAAGTTTATTGTGAGACGGGAGAGTAGTATTCTATTTGTTAATGGGTTATCCACAACGTTTATTTTAACAAAATTCATTTGAACCGAAATTTACGGTAAATTCAACGATAATTTTTAGACTTAGAGTCCTTACTTGTTTACTTTATATGACTGAATTTGATTAAATGAGATTGTATTGTAGAAATTGGATTACATGGAATTGAATATATGTTTGGATAGTAAGATTAATATATTTATATTTGAATATTAATTATAACCAAACAAAAATTTCAATTCCACCTCATTGCCGAGAGCCCGAGATCAATTAGTCCCTCATATCATATGATGGATTAGGTCTGATTTTAGTCTCTTAGCTCCATTTTGGTCCTAGGCCTTAGTTCCCAGCAGCCATCCGAACTAAATATAAAATTACCTAGGATTACGAAGGCTATCCCAAGTAGGGTTGCAAACGAATCAAATAATTTTGATTCGATTCGGTATTCATATTCGAATTTTGATATTCGTATTCGAAATTTTATGATTCGAATTCTATTACAAATATTCGATTCGATTCGATTATTATTTAAATACGAATACAAAATAATGATATTCGATTCGATATTCGTAAATATTCGATTAAATATTTTTTTTATAAATATTATAATGATAATAGACTTAATAGTTAGTATAATTATTGCTGTTATTATTATTGTTATTATTATTATTTTAAGATTATAGACCATTAGAAATTTATGGCTGCTATAATTACTATTATTTTAAGGATGTAAGCTCATTAGATAATAATCTAAATATCATATGCACCTATATTTCAAACTCTTAACCGAAGGTTGTAAATGAATCAAATACTTTTGATTCGATTAGGTATTCGTATTCGAATTATGATATTCGTATTCGAATTTTTATGATTCGAATTCGATTCGAATTTTTATGATTCGAATTCGATTCGATTCGATTATTATTCAAATACAAATACAAAACTATGATATTCGATTCGATTCGATTCGTTTGCAACCCTAATCCCAAGTAATCATCCAAAGATATAATAAAATTTATGGAGAACGGGGAATTCCTGCAAGGACGAATTCCACAATTGGACGGGGATGGGGAAGAGAATTTCTAGCGACCATGGGACAATGATGGGGATTGATCCTCTGTCCCCGCCCCATTAACGTCTCTAATAATGCAAATGGAATTTCATTTTTTTACTTTACCTTTACACATGATAAATGTATTTATTTGTATAATGTTTGCATCAATAGTATTGTGCTCTAATTTTGAAAAATTAACAAAAACTGTTGTTGGATGTGACATACATGATTGATTAATGATTGTGATTATAAGATGAGAGGAGTGTAATTAAATAGGGTTAATGATTATATTATTTAAGAAAAATAATATTATGTCACAAAAATTTGTGTGCACTTGGGTGTGTACCATCTAATTGGATTTTAAATTTAATTTTGACTTTAATTTTAATTTTTAAAAAATACACAGTACATTCCCCACTATGTGTTTTTTTTTTTTGTTCATTGGATTTTTTAAGCTTTTCTTAATGTATTAGTAAATTATTTTTCAGGTATTACTTAGACTTGAGAGGATTTCATGTTTTGATTCTTCGGGTATTACTAAACTATTCTTCGGGTATTGTTAAGTTGTTCTTTAGATATTAGTAAATTGTTCTTTAGCTATTACATAAATTTGAGAGAATTTCATGCTTTGATCATTTTTCAGTATTTTTGTTGATTTTCAACATCATCACGTCTTTTCTTAAAGATTAAAAGTAAGTATATGGGTTAAAATGAAGTGAGTATTGTATTTATTTTCATAAAAATTTATGAAGAGTATCATTTGCAGTTTTCACAGACGATAAGAATCATGCATACATGCTTTGGTGTGCTTATTGAAACCTCTGCTGCTTCAATTAAATTAAAATTTGCAATTGCACAAGTTTCAACTATCGTCAGTGGTGTGGAGATGGCAAGCAGCAGCTGCTGCTGTTTTTTCAGATACATCCTTAATGCACTAGAAATTGCTCCAACTTAAATAACCCCACCTTAGAAATCAGGATCAAGAGTAAAAAATTGCATTGACCCAGTGTGCAAATCCAGGTATATCATAGCTTCTGAAGCTTACCAACCACCAAAGAGTCCTCCTCATTTTCAAATTTTGGTCAAATGTCACGTTTTATCAACAAATACAATACACATATCACGAGCTAATAACATTATCAATGCACAATGCAACTTAGAACTTGGTGTGGGGGTGGGGGGGTTTCTTTTACTAGTTTATAGCATTTGTTTGAATGTGGATATTTTGTGCGAATCTGGACCCTCCAAAACGGATCGCCTAAAAAAAAATTTGGACCACAAAAAATGTCAGTGACCTCTCACTTCTACAATGGGAGCCCCAACAACTCTTTCGTTTAAATAAAATTTTTTAATGTTAAAATAGAAACTGAAACCACAATTCAAGAAAGTGAAGAGCATTTTCAACCTTCCTTGACTCCACGTAGACCAACTTTTGATGAACAAAATTTGGACAAGGAGACTCTGCTCTTTCATTACACAGCTACAAACTAAACGGTACAACATCTCAACCATCCTGTACAGATTGTACAATTGGGTTAGCTCCATTGAGCAACGGCTAAAAGAATGAGGCGAATCCTTACAAAGAGCCAGACGTTGACAATATGTGACTTGCAACACCCCAACCCAGATACCGTATCAAACCATGAGGTCTTCCCTGGATGGAAAAACTCAAGGACTGTGAAGTTACACTAAACTAGCATGGTACATATGACATCAATTTTCCAACTAAGTCTTACATATTACCTCAAATATTACAGCAGCGAGCTCGGCCCTTCATCAAGTTGTCCCACAAGCATATCATCTGTCTAGGGGATTGGTAGTGTGCAGTGTGGTAGTCCTCCATGCAACCATATTGACAATATTTCCAGTTATGGACATACTGGACGTGTTTGGTGGTGTTGAACTGTTCAACCCACATTCCCATGCTCACATCTTCCATTTTAAATAGCTGCAGAGTTGAGGTTGGGGCAGGGGGTTATGGCTTAGTGTGATGGTAACAGAAGATTAAAGTATTGAGAATGAATAAAACAGGTGGTTACAAACCCGTAGGCTATGATTTGCATGTTGAGAGACTATAAATTTGGCAATGTCACTCGAGAGTATATATCCAGGCCCATTCGCATAAGGGGGATAAATTTCCTCTGGCCACTCCTGCAATCAAGATAACCATGTTCAGAGTAAACTACCAATTGCACAGCCTTGAATAGATTTGTGTTCTTACAGAAAGTACCTCAAAGGAGACGGCCCATTTCCCAGTCCTAAGAGGCCTGTGCAAGAGGTTTAGATTTCCCAAATACAATGGCCTTTCAGGGGACATGCCTTCAATGTCTTTTAAAACTGTCTCGATCCTAATAAAAGTGTCATCATCACATTTCATAATGTAAGCTGCTGTTATATTTCGAACCTACAATGAAAAATGTAGGTGTCAGTAAGAGGAGGAAACAACCTGCCTATAATAAGACCCCAACTGTTCACATTGAGAGTGAATGAAGCATTAGAGAAAAAAAAGAAAAGAACATACCCCATATTCACAAATAGCAACAGTTTTAAGGACAACTAACTCATAACGATCCATAAATGGCAAAATTTCTATATCACCAAAGTAAGCAGCCTCCTTCTTCAAAATTGCGTTCACTTCGCTCCGTGTATTCTACAATAAAAACTCTAACAATGAGTTAATGACTTTGGCTACCAATTGCACAATTATTAGTGGAATACAGTTAAATCAAAATGGTGGCGATCATAAAGACAATGCAGTAGAATTAGCTATACCAGTTGCACAATAACATATATTTACTCCACTTGTTTCCTTCTTTTTGTCTGACGTTTAAAGCATATAATAGACATCTCATTCACTATAACAACTAAATTTGAACACAAGAAACAGGAACCGAGATTATGTGATGAAGTTCCAGAGCACTCAAGAAACATACAACCCATTAAACCCATCCCAAAAGAGCAACACATTTTACATAATTTGTATTCACCGAAAGCCACAGAGAAAAGGGAGAATTACTGGAGAGACGAGAAAAGTGGTAACTAACACGTTAAAAATGAGGAGTTAAGAGAAAACACATGGAGCACATCATGAGCTTGCTGAATTGCAGTTTATGAGCAGCTTCCATGGTGCAAACCTTCATAAACCCTCATTCATACTCAGATATATTTCTAACATTTTGTGTTCTACATTAGCTATCAATGGTGAACGGCTTACAGAAATAGTAGACTGTAAGTTTACAGGTTTAACACATGCACCTCAACAAATAAAAAGTTATCCTGTCCTTTTCAATAGATTGATGATTTGAAATTTTTTACCAAGGGAAGAGAACATAATAGAAATAAAATGCTGTCTTACCAGTGCGACAAAGAACCTAACAGCTACTTTAGAATCATTCACTGGTAAAGACTGCATCCATGTCTTTCTTACTGCCATACGCTCTGCAAAATGATTTGTCGCAGAAAGAACACCAATAAAGAGTAGAACACTGTCTTTGGGTATGGGATGAGATTTCCACTTGTCAGAGAAATCTAATACTCTTTGGGGAGAGAAACTTGGATGAGAGGTTGGTAGAGAGGTAGCATATACTGAATGAACCTCCACATCGCCCTTGACTGCTAATCCAGTTGCATCTTCCAGTGTAAATCCCTGGATAAAAGTAACAACATGACCAGTAAATTATAGGCTCTTCAAGGGGATTTCAGAACACAATGCGAGAACACAACAGCGAGATATGATCCGTATAACAACCCCACATAGTGACTTAGTTTGATATCGTTGGAACCAACAATTGGTTAACAAAAGTATATTTCCTATCTAATAAAGAATTGAACATGCAAGAATTAACAAGGTTTCACAAGAGTATATCCTAATAAAAAGCAGTATAATATAAGTACAAAAGGTGCAAAAGATTGAGGAAATTTTTTTTTTCCTTTTATATCAAGAACTATCCAACTCCCATATGGTGGAACTTTTGCATGTCATCACATTAATAATGGTCAGACCCAACCCTCGTAGAAAGTCAATCTAAATAGGTGATGTAATACAGCCACCACTGTAAGCAAAGTACCATTCGGTATGGAAATGATGTCACATGACGACCGCCAGCATTTATATGAAATCCATCAACTCCGGCGCGTATGGTCAGAACAAACATTCGTCCTTCACGGAAAGGAAATGGCCAGGTTACTTCTGGTTTTTTGGCGCGTCCTATGAAGCGCTCAAACCATGAAAATATCTTGGACTCTTTTGTATCAATGACATCATTACGCATCCATTTTTCACACCGCAAATGTCCATCAACTGCAAGAATAACATATAAGAATTCATAAGATCAGCTAGTAGGGAGTAAACTAATCCTGTTCAAAGAACGAGAGAATTGCAGAAGTCAATAAATGGTATCATGATATACTATATAATGGAAAAAAGGAGATGTAATTTTTATGGGAGTTACACATACCTCTGCATTACAACGTAATTAATGCACTGAACTCAAATCACTATCATTTAACAGTGCCTCAAAGCTTTATAAGTTTTGGGATGTTTAACCATAAAGTACATTTTAGGATTTCATGCTTTGACTGCCCTAAAACTAAAATACCATGGAAATTAGTATTTTTGTATTAATAGCCTGTTCATTAGCTGAGCATAATGTTGTCATCACATGTTTATACTAGTTCATGCATGCTTCTACCACAAAAACTAACATACAATTATAATCCTCACACTCCCTACTAATATTTGTATAAAATCATCTATGCTTCAGTCACCACCATGATGCCAGCATATAGTTCATGCATGCTTCTACCCCAAAAACTAACATACAATCATAATCCTCACACTCCCTACTAATATTTGTATAAAATCACCTATGCTTCAGTCACCACCATGATGCCAGCATATACCATTTCCTTTATACAGTTACATGACACATACAGAAACAGCATTCTGAACATATAGTAAATTAAGCAAGCAAGAACCTGAAGAGAATCTTTACCTAGAATATCATCGTCATTCTTGGATGGTAAGCCATCACACCTCTGAGCTGTTCCCCACTGCATCCTAAAACATGTATTATGCTCAATTACTTGATTATGACTCCAGTCACCTCTTAATCGAGGATTTAAATGCAAAATCTTTGGTGGATCCTCCCCAGTCACAGCTTTCAGTCCTTGCAGCTCAACCATGAACTGTGACACTAAAACCAATCCATCGTCAGCCCTCACTTTAGCAAGCTGTGGTACATACTCTTGATGAGCATGCTGTGGAGTTCCAATCATTGTGATGGAAGAACCTGCAGCAAGACCACATGGAAGAAACATAAGAAAGTCTTGTTTGGCAAATTCTTCTCCACTCATTGAAACCCATGAAGGACATGACTCAGGCTTTCCTTCAAGTATGGTGCTCATATCAATCTCCTCTTGATCGTATTTGCTTGCCTCTTCCCAAGCCTTCAGCCCTAGAGCCCAAGCCTCATCTGCCATTCGGTCAAGCCCAGAGAAGTTATTGGCCTTATTCATCCGCCTCAATGCTTCAGCAGTTATTCGACCATATTTCTGCTTTGAGGACTTTGGCACTGAATGGTGAATACTTGTCTCCTCCAGTAAAGACTCTGCTTGAGGGTTCATAGTATCAGCTTTATTTTCGTTATTCTGTAAGATTCTGTGGATCCCATCAGAACTGACATGTGATTTAGCAATCCCCGCATCATCTTCATCCCTCAGTGAAAATCCATCAAAACTATCATCGTCATCATCACTTAATATAGTGGCATTCTCCCAGAACTCAGGGAACTTGTAGAAAAAGAAAGTCAAATACAAAGCGGCTGCACCCACCAGAATATATGATAATTTGAACCTCCTTCCACTGGGAGACTCGCCTTTCAACTTCTTCATCCTCAAAAGCGCAATAAACAAATGCAACTCCTCATCAAAAAAGGCAGAACGCTCCTTAGAAAAGGGTTAAGGATCCAACAAATATATGTACACAGATGTTACAGATTCCAACACACTCAATTACACTACCAGGAGACGAGTCCATTCGCAAGCAATGTCTCCAGCAGAAAACTAGTGTTCTTCATAGGGGCCTAAAATGTACGATACAAGCGACGAGTATTGAATGCATTAAACTTCATTTAGATTCCAGAGGTGTTAGTTCATCGAAGGGAACCCTTTTACTCCGCCATTAAACTGATCCCAACGCCATTTCTTATAAATGAGAATAACCCCTCTCAAACAAAACCGTAAAATTAAACGTACCGACGGCAAAAATTGGCAGAAACGGCAGGATAAATTCCAAAACGTTGCAGCAGATCGATGTTGTGATTCGGAAAAGCCTCCACAAACAAACCCTAACTTTTCTCTACGCAATTAGGAAAAAATAAAAAAAATTATTATCTCATAATTCTCCTTCCTTTCCCACATTGGCGTGATAGTGGGGAGATCATGAGAGTAATCTAGAGAGGGAAATGGTGGCTGGGCGTGGATTAAAAATAGGAAGAAATGTAGCGCCAAAAGATGAAAAATTATTTTAGTATTAAAAACCGAAAAGGAAATCCCAGATATTCTATGTAATGATTAAAGAATTAAGAAGGCAGCAAATGTAGATCCGGATCCGATATTCGCCACTTCGGTATTGCCCCGTCCCCCGTGTAAAAATGAAAATTTCATATTTGCCCCAGTTTTTATTAATTACTCTTACAAATATCAAAAATACCGGTATACATTACTTACCATATAAAAAAATAGTGAATTTATAAAATTTTGGTATACCAAAAATTTCAATACGGTATCCGTATAAGATTTTAAAATTTTTAGTATATCATATATATCTAAATATTTTCGGTATCCTGATATATACTATTATGATAATTTAATATTAATATTCAATTTATTTTTATAAATTATTAATTAAAATTCTACTTTAATTATTTCGGTAATGACTGGTATGGTCGATATACTGATGTAGTCGGTATTTCGATATGAATTGATATATATCAAAATATTGGTATGGTACGGTATAACAAAATTTTCTGTACGGTAATGCGTTATGTATTTTTGGTATACCAAAAATTTTGGTATGATATCAGTATGCAAAAATACATATCAGAATTTTTGGTACGGTATATAGTACGGTGTGACCGATACGATACAGTATGTCAGCCCTAATACTAACTGACCTCTATATCTGAAAACCACAAATCTACATAAGTATGCCCAACAAAATAACCCGAAAAATCTATCAATACATATATAATAACAACATCTTGGGCCAAATTGGGCTCAAGATTCTTTTTACCTTTTTTAAAAAAAATTTGAAATTATTCTTATATTATACTCTCTCCGTCCCGTAGGATTTTGCACCCTATGGGACGACATATTTTTTAAGGAAAATATGTTTATTATATAAAGTAGTGGCATATGGGTAAATATGTGTATAAATTTGTGAGTGTGCACGTAAATTAATGTGTCTTTTTTTAATAGTGTGCAAATTTGTTTGAGACGTCAAAATAAGAAAAGTGTGCAAATTCCTATGGGATAGAGGGAATATTATATAACTTAGGTGGTTTTAATTTTTTTTTCTTTACTCTAGATTACAAGGTTCAAACCCTTGCACCGACGTAATATTTTTTAAAAAATTTTATTGTCATTTTTTCTTCAAATTAATAAAAAAATTACTTTATTTTTTGATTTATTAATAATTTATTGACATTAGTTTGTAAAAATATGAAAAGTCTTTAAAGGTAAAATTTTAAAATTTTTGTGAAGCATAATTTTCAATTTTTTTATTTCTTGTGATAAATACAAAAAATTTCAATTCTATTTTCATTTTATTCATGCATAATTCTTGCAGTTATAAAATAATTTGAATAATAGTTGATATTTCAAATTTTGTTTGATGTTTCCTTTTAAATCATTTTTATATGCATATTCAATATTTTTTTTAAATAGATGAATTAAGATAGATTTTTTTAGAATTTTACAAATACGGAATGTATATTATTATCTACACATGACAACAAACAACTCATAAGAAATTGGTTAGTGATTGAATCAATAATAATATATTTTCAATGATTCAAAAAATTAAGCAAGTCAAACTCTTCATTAGTCTATAATAAAGGATAAATACATTTTTATAAATTTATCTTATTTATAAGAATACATTGTATTAGATAATATTATAAATGAAACAAAGCTTTAATGAATTCATATTTTAAAAGAAAATATAATTTAAATAGTAAAGTGAAACTTTGTCTCAAGTATGAAATCAACTTACAAATCACTCTATTTTTAAACAATGTGAGTTCCCGCATGTTACGCGAAATATTAGTAAGAATTGAGATTCATGGTATATAATATTTTTATAATATAATAAAAATATGAATTTTAAAAGATCGGTGACACGAACTGTGCTTTCTACAATGGCCATCAGATCTGTGGTGATGCACACACGAACCAGTGAAGGAGCAGTGAAAATGCCTTTTTGTCGACGGGTGGTTCGCCGTCACCATCACCATTCTCCGATGCGTGATCGCGACCTTGCATCTCTGGAATGGTTGGCTCCAGTTCAAGATGAACTGCCGCGCAACGACAACCGGAAAGGGATTATATTTTTTTATCTCTTCATCCTTCTTCCCATTGCCTCGGACGATTAGATAATTTATCGGACAGGGGAGGATGTGATACATTTTATGGATGCTAGTGCAAGTTGAATTGTAAAGAAATATAGGTAAAGTGCGGTCAGCCTCAAAAAATATTTTCGTATTACCAAACATCGAAAAATGGTGGAAATGATTTCTTTATATGGGCTTTTTAGCCCTACCAAACGAGCCCTAATAATAAAAATAGTGAACCTTGTCTCAAATTTGGGTCAAACAAAAGTGGGTGGTCTTTTATTAAGCAAGTTTTGGGCTTAATCGGACTACTTAAACAATAGTTCATGCAAAATTGGACTCAGACCAACCCTTCAAACAAGGTCTCAAAGGTATATTTATTTTGGGAATTTAGGTGTGATCCAAAAATCATAACTATGGTATTCTAAATTTTTTAAAATTTATGAATAACATAAGTATATGATTTTATTTGATTAAGGATAGTGATGAACGAAATGAACATAAAAAATAGATATGGAATAATTAAGTGCAAAATAAATTTGCATTAGTTAAGGATAGAGAAGTGATTGTAGATAACATTTTATGTCAAATCGATAGTAATATTGTATTATTTTATTATTATTAATTAGTATGATAATGATCTTATGATTGTGATTATATAAAAAAATAATATAAGAGATAATAATTGAGTAAAAAAAAAGGAGACATATTGATTGGGTGGGTGAAAAGTGGTGATACATGAATTTTGTGAAAATAGTTTATAAGTGTACTGCAAGTGGTGATGGAGAATGAAATAAGTCAATCCAAAATTGGATGGGACAGAAAATTACTCATCCCTATTCAGATGACCCTATCTTTAACTAAACAGTTTTTTCTAAGGTAATATTTTAATTTATATCAAATCAAAGTATAATAATGCTTAATATTGTATAATTACTCCCTCAGTCACAAAAAAAAAAAGACGAGTCTCTATTCCTTTTTTATTTGTACCAAAATATAGTCCCATTTAATAAATAAAATTTAAATGCTTATTGTTAATGTTAAATAATTAAGGGTATTTGGAAGTTTTTTTTTTTTTTTTTGGTGAATTCAGAATTTTAAGCACAATAAATGATGTTTATATTGATATGTATAAAAATTAGAAAGAGATCATTATTTAAAAACAAAAGGAGTATGTTGTATTAGATGAGAAAGAAGGGAGTGTTTGTTTACGAATGGGCACATCCGGATGGGGGATGGATTTTTCTCCATCTCATCCATTTTTTGGATTTGCACGTCCCATCTCATTCACCCTTTATTATACATCTACAAACATATTTCAGATAATTCAATATCAATCACATTAACTTTATCTTACATATCAAATATATTCATTTTTTTTAATTCATATCACTAATATGAAAATAATAATTAATTATAATTATTATATATATATTAATTATTAATATATGTAAACTATGTGTATGCTTATAGTTATATTTAATTTATAATACAGATGTTGTTTTTAAAACTAATAATAAATTCCCTTATGGATATAATACAAAAGAAGAGATGCAATCACAAATTATATGTGACAAAATAGGGGTGCACTATAGATATAATTTTAAGAAACTTGATATGACTATGTTCATTGGATAATGTATTTTGTATGACGTACAACATTATTATTATTATCTTGGAGTATAGCAAGACCTCTACTATTAGTAATTATTTGCGATTTGGAATTAAATATAGTTTTTTATTATATATACATAAAAATTTATTATATATACAATTATTCAATTATTACTCAATTGACTAACAATAATAAAACAATGCATCATAATTTTCAAAAAATATTGATTTGACATAAAGTTCAATCCGCTATTACTCTTACCACATCCAATTCAAACCAAACACAATTTTTTTTATCGGTAAATGTTAGTTGTTAGTTCACCAAGTTCCAAACACTCCAAGAATGTCTCCAAGCCAACCTTATATCTCCTTCCTATTCGTTCCCAGAGGGAATCGAACCCGGGTCACTCATTCAACTGAGGGGCTCTGTGGCCATGTGAGCTAACTCACCTGGTTACCAAACACAATTTTACTATTAACAGGATTTGTTTCATCCACATTTTTCTCCATTCGGATGTGCTCCATAGTCCATATACCTCTAGACGATAACAAACATTACCTTAGAGAAACAATGACCAGATAGATGTAAAGAAAATCGTAAAGTGATTATTGTTGATATGGCGAACTAATACGTCGGTTTCAGAAATAATCCCCGAGGTTTGCCAGGTCACCAGAGCCAGAGCTCGCCCGTCTGTGGGTACACCAGAGCTTGCCCGATACCCTGGAATCTGGTCAAGGCCCAGGAGCTCGCCCGACCCACCGGAGCTCGCTGGGAGCTCGCCCATAGGCTCACTCGTTAGTCAATAGGATCCTGATGGCGCACTCTTTTTCCCTCCGTCCGGTTTGTCCACAAGGGTGGTTTACGGCGAGGTTTTTAATGAGGCCCATCTAGCCTAAGGCATAGTAGTAAGACGAGGCGCGGTAAGGGAAGCGGTGTGAGAGATCAAGACGAGGGTAAGGAACTCTCATCAACACCGGAAGCCACATAGGCTCGTAAGGTGTCGTCTCACACTCGCACACCTATAAATAAGACCTCTCTTGTACTATTCACACAATTCTCACAATTCTGAATCAATACAGTGCCCATTACAATATTTCTCTCTCTAAGCTCTCTACTCTCCCTCCCCAAGAACATTAATTCAAAGATTATTGTTTGATAGGATTAATATGTTGTAAAGCCACATAAACAAACATCGATTAGTAAATTCTATCAACAATTTGGCGCTAGAGGAAGGGCGGGCCAGGGGCGAAAATCTGAAAAATTAAAAAATCTCAAGAACAAAAAAAAAAGTTAGGGTTTGGTTGAGGGTTTGAAGATTTGAAGGTGTTCTTGATAAAACTCAAGAACACTTGAAGATACACATACATCTTCATCCCTTGAACGAAGAACCCAGATTTCTGGACAAAAACCCGAGTCTTCGGATTTCACGAAATCAGACCTGAACAAGTTTTCAAACGCGCGCGTGCACACGAATAAACTGAACTTCAGACAATTCGTCACACGTGAGGCTAGATGAAAACTTGCACAGCTCCGCCTAAGCTGGACGACAACCACTCAGGCGACCTCCATCACTCCGGCGACCTCTCTCCACTTCGACGCCCTTCAGCAAGTTACCCCCTCCGAAACCCAAAAATGGCTAACACTCGAGCCGCCAAGGGACAGACCTCCGCAGCTGCGGGAAGGTCTAGAGGGGGCAATCAAAACCAGGCCGAGGTGGAGACCTCACGCCAGGTGGTGGAGACATCACAACCACCTCCCCAGAAGAGCACCGCAGCTCCGTGACCTCCGCGAACTGCGGCGACCCAGGAAGACTTGGCCCCCGCTCTGAGGGACCTGGTCAGCAACCCTGACGAGCTCCAACGCACCATCGCAACCCTACAAAGGTTGCAGCAGTGACAGCAGGACAAGCTCGCCCTAGTACCCAGGCGAGCTCCAGCCGCCGAAACCAGAGAGCAGACCAGGCCCACCCAGGGCACCCAAACCAGGGGGGACTACAGCGTACTCCCCACCGAGCAGGAGGTGAGCTCGGCACAAGCTCGCCAGCGCAGGGAGAGGACTGGCAAAGCCAAAATGGTGGAGGAGGGTCCCGCTCCTTACACTGGAAGGGAGTCGGCCTACACCGGGGCATCTGACACCCACCAATCTCAAAGGAGGGAAGTCCTCCAAGGCCGCCTGGGCCCGAGGTACGAGGAAAATGAGCGTACGGCAGTCCCAGCTGCGTCCCATGGGGACTCCGACCAGCAGCCACGCAGGTCAGCCCACGAAAGGCTGAGGAGGCCCGCCACTGACCAGTTAGGACCCCACGGCGGGAGCCAGTTCCAGCCCGCCACTGAGAGGTCACCCCAGAGTGAGGCACCTCGGGGACGTGCGTCCGCGAGACGCACGACCTTTGAGCACCCTCCGTCGGAGGTGACCCGAGATAACGAGCTGGCCTCACTGAAAAAGGCCGTTGAAATGCTACAAGCACAAGTAGCAGCCAAGTCTGGCGGGCCGGACGCCACGACTCTCCCCATCTCCCCATTGGCACCTGTCATCCTCCGCGCACCGGTCCAGAAGAAAATTCAATTCCCGGTGATGTCCGCATACGAAGGCGAATCGGACCCAAAAGTCCACCTGGCCAAGTACGCGGATTTCATGATTTCAGTCGGCGCCACCGACCCCACCCAGTGCCGGAACTTCCCGCTGACCCTAGGGGACCGAGCTCACCGCTGGTTCTCTTCACTCGCCCCGGGGTCAATCTGCTCATTTGGCCAACTCTCACGGGAGTTCCTGGCCCACTTCTCTGGGTTCGGGTCTTACCTCACCCAGAAGCACCGGCTCGCCAACATCCATCAAGGCGAGAGCGAAACTGACCAGCAGTACCTGGAAAGGTTCGACAAGATTCTACTGGAAGGTGAGCCGGTAAGCGAAGATACCAAGGTCGTAGCAGTGATGGCCGAACTTAGGAGAGGCACCGACCTCTGGAAGGAGATGCACCTCGCATGTCCCAACACTTACAGCGAATTCCGCCACAAGGTGGGGGTGTTTGTGGCTATGCAGGAGGCACTACTGAAAGAAGTTGGTGCCCACGAGGAAAAGAAGCCCTACGGGAAGAAGTCCGGGGGCGCCTACAAAGCTCCCCAGAACTTAAAGGCCATTGGCGAGGGAGACGAGCTCAAAGAAAAGCTCAACCAGGTCCTCACTGTCTCCGTCGACCATGTCTTCACTGCCGTCCAAGGCAAGGCCATGCTGGAGGAGCCAAGGCGGATCCGCCAGGACCGCACGAAGCTCAATCCCAACAAGTTCTGTGCCTACCATCAGGCCATCGGCCACTTCACCAGCGAGTGCCGAGACCTCCTCAAGCAACTCTGGAAATTTTACGAGGAGGGGAAATTGTCCGAGTTCGTGAAGAAGGCCCCAGCTAAGAGACCGAGGTTCGAGAGGAGGGCTACCTCCGATGACGAGGAGGAGGAAGCAGACCAACCTGGTCCCCATCACAGACGGAGGGCACCTCCCCAACCTCAGCAAAATATGGAGCCGACTCGGGAACTCTTGGTTCTTGAAGAGGAGATCGGGGCTGCAGGAGGTCTCCAGGACGGGGGATCCTCCATATCCAGGAGAAAGAGGAAGGCCGAAATCCGGGCCATAAACCAAGTCCAGGAAGGTAGCTCCGGTCCCAGATCCGTCTCACAGCTCGCCGACGAGCTGACATTTTCTTCAGCGGACCTGGAGGGGGTACTGACGCCCCACAACGACTCGTTGGTGATAACCGCTGACATCATGAACGTCTGAGTTCACAGGCTACTTGTGGACACCGGCGCATTCACCAACATCCTCTTCAAGTCCACCTTGGATGCCTTAGGTGATTTTGAGTCGTACCTAGAACCTAGCAATGCTAGGATAGTGGGGTTCGGAGAAGCTGTGACCGTCCCCCTAGGTAGTGTTAGGTTGAGCGTCCAACTTGTATCGGCTGAGGACCCCGAAAGGAGACTGACTAGGCTTATAGATTTCCTAGTTGTCGACCAGCAGTCCTCCTACAACGGGTTCCTTGGCCGCCCTTTTATTAATGAATTCAAAGCGGCGTGTTCGACCTACTACTACTGTTTAAAATTCCCAACTCCATAGGGTGCCGGAACTATAAAAGGTGACCAGAAAAAGGCCCGAGAGTGTTTACTCCAAATCAAAGATGGCCGGGTCAAGAAGTCCGTTACACAAGTCCACATCCTCGAAGTGGACGTACAGATCCCTGCAGACGAGCCAAACATCCTGGACGTCATCTCAGTCGAAACTGAGATGATGGAGGTAGGCGATTTGTCAGAAATCAACCAAGGCATTGGACCTGTGCAAGACACGCAACCGACACCAATGGAGGACTTGGGAGATACCCAAGTGTTGAGACCTGCGCAGGAGTCGGTACCTGCGCAGGGGCAACAGCCTACTCCCATGGAGGTAGCTGATGAGGCCCAAGGTGGGGGACCTGCGGGAGGACAAGAACCAACACCCATGGACGTTGACCCAATTCCCCAAGTCACCACACCATCCCAAGCTGATAGACCGCCGGAGGCGTTCACAACCGACGAGCTCGCCTAAGCCGAGAGCCAACCCGATGACCTCGAGCCGCGCATAGGCCACGAACCTGCGCAGATGCCACAAGGGGAGTGGGACGAGTTCAACAACGACCCGAGGTGGAAAAGTCAGAAGAGAAAAGCAACCCCCATGGAGGAGTTGACGGCACTCCCGGTGGACCCGGAAAGGGACTTAGAACTTTTCATCGGTTCTGAGTTACCTGAACCGTACCGGTCGAGGATGGAGTTGTTCTTAATGACCAACCTGGACGTGTTTGCCTGGTCCCACGAGGACATGATGGGGATCCCGTTGGAACATGCTTGCCACAGGCTTCACATAGATCCGACGAGGAGACCCGTACGCCAAAAGCGAAGAAAATATGGACCAGACAAGTACGCAGCTCTAACAGTGGAGGTGGAGAAGTTGTTAGACAACAAGCTCATCAAGGAGGCTTTGTGTCCACAGTGGGTCGCAAACCCCGTCCTGGTGAAGAAACACAACGGGACGTGGAGACTGTGCATTGACTTCACGGACCTGAACAAAGCATGCCCGAAGGACAACTTCCCACTACCTCACATTGACCAGCTGGTGGACAGCACTGCAGGCCATGAGATGATGACATTCATGGATGCTTTTGCGGGCTATCATCAGATAGCTCTACACCCGGATGACCAGGAACATACGGCGTTCTACACCAACAAGAACATGTATTGCTGGGAAAGGATGCCGTTCAGACTCATCAACGCCGGAGCTACCTACCAAAGATTGGTGAACAAAATGTTTGACCAACACATCGGCGAATCCATGGAGGTGTACGTGGACGACATAGTTGTCAAGAGTTTGAGAAAGGAGGACCACCTGGACCACCTGAAACAGACCTTCGACATACTGCGCCACTACAACATGAAGTTGAACCCCAAGAAGACCAGTTTCGGCGTACACTCTGGGAAGTTCCTGGGGCACCTAGTTAGCCAGCGGGGGATTGAGGTCAACCCAACACAGGTCCAATGCATAATTGAGATGGGGATACCCGACTCCATCCAGAAAATCCAAAGGCTGACAGGGTGCATAGCAGCCCTTAACAGATTCATCTCCAGGTCCGGCGACAGAAATCGCCCATTTTTCGAGGCAATTAAAGCAAACACACGGAGGTACAAAGAGGCGGCCAAGGCCAACAAGCTCCACCTCAAAAACCACTTCGTCTGGACAAATGAATACCAACGAGCCTTCGAAGATATCAAAACATACCTGGCGGATACACAGATTCTGTCGAAGCCAATACCTGGAGAGAAGCTGTATCTGTACCTAGCCGCGTCGGAGGTGGCCATCAGCTCCGTCCTGGTCCGAGAAGAGGCGAAAACATACCTCCCAGTGTACTACGTGAGCCAAGTCTTACATGAAGCTGAGTTGCGGTACACCCCAACAGAGAAGCTGGCTTATGCACTGGTGATGAGTGTTAGAAAGTTGAGGCCTTACTTCTTTGACCATCCAGTAGAGGTGCTGACAACGTTCCCACTGCGTCAAATACTACAGCGCCCAGACACTGCCGGACGCCTGCTGAAATGGTCACTGGAGATCAGCCAATACGGTATAACCTACGCACCCCGAACAGTGATCAAGGGACAAGCACTGGCCGACTTCATCGTCGAGCTAACTTTCCCACAAGATCCGACGAGGGGGCGTATAGCTCCGTGGCATCTCTACGTGGACGGATCATCAACTAGCATGGCAGCAGGCGCCGGTGTAGTCCTGATCAGCCTAGACAGACAAGTCTTCACCTCCGCAATTCGGTTCGACTTTCGAGCAACCAACAATGAGGCGGAATATGAAGCGTTGATAGCAGGACTTAGGCTATCATTAGCTGTGGGGGCAACCAATCTTCAAGTTTTCGGAGATTCCCAGCTAATAATATCCCAAGTTCGGGGGGAATTTGAAGCAAAAGACCAGCAGATGATGACCTACCAGAAGATAGCCGCGCATCTGATCTCGATGTTTACACAAGTTTACATCAATCAAATACCGCGGCTAGAAAACACACAGGCAGATGCTCTAGCCCGGCTAGCTACTAGCAACGGTGAAGCCGAATTCACGGAGGTTGTGATCACCACACTGAAAAACCCCTCAACGTCCGATTACAAGATAAATCAGACCACGAGTGGGGGGCAAGAAGATAGTGAAGATGGTGAAGATTGGTGCACTCCAATCCGAAAATACTTAGCAGATGGAACAACCCCCGTAGACGCCTGGGAAGCTAGCCGGTTAGTAAAGCAAGCTGCCAGATATACGCTGCTGGATGGCCAGCTCTATAAACGTGTATTCTCTCTACCCCTACTCAAATGCCTAACTAAGAAGCAGGGGTCCGAAGTGTTAGAAGAAATTCACGAAGGGATTTGTGGGAGTCACACTGGGGGGCAAGCATTGGCATATAAAACGATCAGACAGGGCTACTACTGGCCCACTCTTCGCAAAGATGCCATCAGCTTCGCTCGAAGGTGCCGAAAGTGCCAACTTTTTGCACCTAACATCAACTCCCCAACCAACCAGCTTAAGTCAGTTTTCAGCCCATGGCCTTTCGCGAAATGGGGTATCGACTTGATCGGCCCATTTCCACCTGGTAGAGGCGGTGTAAAGTTCGTTGTTGTAGCAGTAGACTACTACACTAAGTGGGCTGAGACCGAAGCTCTCACAACCATAACCCAAGAAAGGATGATCGGCTTCATTTGGAAAAACCTGATCTGCAGGTTTGGACTCCCGCAGTCGGTCATCACTGATAATGGAAGGCTGTTCGACGGACAGAAGTTGAGGGACTTCTGCAGTTCATGGAACATCAAGAAGCACTACTCAACTCCGTATCACCCCCAGTCGAATGGCTAAGTCGAGGCGGTGAACAAGATCCTGAAACACATACTGAAGCTCCGCCTCGAGGAAAAGAAGGGGAGCTGGGCAGACGAACTCCCGGAGGTCCTATGGTCCTATAGAACTTCCTATAGGGCCAGCATCGGGGAGACCCCGTTTGCCCTAGCCTTCTGGACTGAAGCCGTGGTCCCGGTAGAAGTCCAGAACAAGACTTGGAAGGTGGTGGGATATGATGAAGAAAAGAATGATGAATCCTTGGCAGTAGAAAAAGATCTGATCGAAGAGACCAGAGCATCATCAGAAATGAAAAACGCCACCTACAAGCGCAGAGCGGAAAAATATTACAACTCTCAGGTCTGAGACCGAAAGTTCAAGGTCGGAGACCTGGTGTTGAAAAAGAAATTGATGGCCCTACCAGGTGTATTTGGTTCAAATTGGGAAGGACCATTCCGGGTCACTGCAGCCTGGCCAAACGGTACCTATGATCTAGAAGACGCAGAAGGCAAAGCTTCGTTATACACCTGGAGCTCGGCACATCTAAAAAAGTTCTACCAATAGACTAGAATTCTGTAATAGACTAGTCGAAGGTTGGCATCAGAAATGTAGATGACAACCAATGTAAATTACGTTGCTAAAAAAAAAAATCAGAAAAATTCCCAAGTGTTTGGACCTGCGCAGCTCCCCAACCAGGCGAGCTGCATTTGGTCGCCCACTACTCCTGGTAGCTCGCTAAACCTAGTTCGCCCACTTGCTCAAAAAATTTGCAATGCGCAAGGACTAAGGTCCCAAACGTTGTAATTAAATAGCTCGAAGGCAAAGGCCAAAGTGCCCAAGGTCGCGAAGGTACCCTTCTTAAAGGGTTGTTAAGCACCTACTGCCACAAGTTAGAAAAATTCGCGAAAAAGACAGAAATGTCTAAGGCAAGGTTCATGAAACCCAATGGCCCAACGTGAATCAATCGAAGTGCAGTTCGCCGCCCTAAGTGGCCTAAGACGAACGATTCACAGCCCTAAGTGGCATAAGACGAAGAATACGCACTCTCAAAACAGAGGTACAATTCGTGGTCGAAAGTGACGTAAAACGAACAATTCGCTTCTCAAAGTAGAATAAGACGAACAATTACGTACCAGGAAAATAAACAAGAACGAGCTATTCTAAGAAATTATAACGTAAAAGCGCAAAAACATAAATGAAAAAGGTTGGACAAAAAATGCTCGACTTATATTAAAAAGGATACTTAAGAGATTTTCAAGCCAAAAATATACTTGAAAAAATCCTAAGTATGAGTAGTGGTGCTGGCCACAAAGGCCGACCAGCTGGCCGTCTTTGAACTATAAAAAACTCCTTCTGGGCGAGCTGCATGTGCCCGGCGAGCTAAATCTACTTGGACAAAAAGTAAAGACTACAAAAATGGAGCTCCTTCTGGGCGAGCTCCGCAACCCGGCGACCTACTACAACTAGGAAAATGTAAACTAAGCTAAGAAAGCAGTAATAAAGGGGGCCTAGGACTCGGGGTCGGCGATCTCTGGAGTGGGGGCGACTTGGCGGATAGGCAGGGCGAGCTCGGCATCAGGAGTGATATTCCCAGAGAGTCCGCTTGTGCCGAGCTCGCTGATGTTTATCATTGCGTCCCCACAGACCACCTGCATCTGCTCCATGGTTGGCGGGCCCTCACCTCCAGCATCCCCCTCTGCACCCTCAGTCTCTTGGGCGAGGTCAGCAGTCAAGACCTGCTTCGTCTGGATAATGTTGAATTTCAGACGAGCAGCGTCGAGATTGATCCCATAACCCGCGAGGTCCCCAATGTTCAATTCTGTGCCGGGGGGATCGAGGACTTCTCCAGGCAGTCCTCAAACTCGCCGACGAGGGCTTCCCACTTGCTATCATTATTAATCCGCGCCCATTGGAAGGAATGAATTACCTCAGCAAAGCAGAGCACAAAGCCCTTGTCGGTGGCAACCATCTCGGCGAGCTCAAGGGCCTCGGGTGTTATGGCAGTATCAGAACGACCCCTGAGCTCGGCGATCTCCAGAGCCTGAGTGGCAACCTCCTCCCGCAGCTTGCGGCACTCCTCAGAATTCCCCCGGCTCTGATCCCGGAGGACCCCTACCTCAACCCGGGTCAAGGCGAGCTCCTCTTCCCGAGCAGCAAGTGTCCGGCGAGCTGCCTCCAATTCGGCCTGTTGTTGGCGGAGGTCGGCCTGGAGTTTCTCTGCCTTTTTTATTGCAAGCCGCTCCGCCTCCAGCGAGGCCTTCGCCTTGGACTCCGCCCTCGCGAGCTCCTCAAGCGCCTTCTTCCGCTCGTCGCCCACCTTGGTGAGCATTTTATTTGATTCGTGGCGAGCTCTATCTGAGGCGGCGATGTCATCGCTGACGAGCTGAGCCGCCGCCATCGCTGCTCAGGCGTAGTGCATCGCCAGCCTCGCCCTGTCAGCAGGCTTTTGCCTCTCGATCATCCCAAGCTCCGAGGCGGAGAGGTATTTGGGGGCCTCGGTAAAAACCCGGTGAGCTGCCCCGTCAGGAAGGTCCCTCGACGAATTCAGGACCCGACACCGCTCGGCGACATGGATGCGCTCAGGTCGCTGCGGGAACTCAGCGGGAGTATACCTGCACATACTCAGATCAGTTAGCAAAAACCATGGAAATTGCAAAGGCTTCCAACTCAAAAGAGGTCGCCCACTTACCCAAACCTATAGGGGTTGAGCCCGAGCAGGGTATCGTCCCGAATAGGGACCCCGTAGGGAGGTGGCGAGGGCGCACTCTGAGGAGTTGGAGGCGCTGGAGAAGGTCGAACAGCAAGAGCTCGCCCTGACCCCGTTTGGCTTGATCCAGAGCCGCCCTCAGCCCTGGCTCGCTTGGCGAGGCGAGTTTCCTCTTCACTCACTCGCGAGCCATCTCCCCGGTGGAGAGCTCACTTCGTCTGATGGGGCGGAGGTGGTTGGGCACCCCGTTCAGGACCTGAGCCTCGGCCAGCCCCTTTTTTGGCTCCGGTGACCTTCTCCTTTGTCGGGGGAGGTGCCGAGGTCTTCTGAGAGCTAGAGCCCCCAGCCTTCTCAGCGGCTTTGGCGAGCTCTAGTTTCTTGGTAGCGTCCAAGACCGCCCCCGAAGGGATGCCTTCCCTCCCTGGACGAGGCTTGCCCATCTTCAACTGCCGAGCAAGGAAGTGATAAGCTTCGGGAACCTCAACGGGTGGGAGCTCGTCAATAAGACCTGCGCCTGTACAACAAACAACCAAATCAGTTCGGCGACCTTGACATACAAGACAGCGAGCTCTGGAAGCTCGATAATGGAAAGGCGCAAAACCTCGAGCGGCGAGGTGGTGTGGCGAAGTGATTAGACCGGCGAGACGGCGGCAGTGGTGTTGACACAGATGTTCGATCTCACGATCCCTTTTCTCCCGCAAGCAACACACCGTCCGCACAAACTCGAAACCTGTCGAAACTGCCGGTCTCCCGCTGCTTGACTTGTGGCGCTTCAAACCTGCAAAAAGATAGATTAGATCAGTAATCTAATCGATGCACACACACTAAGGTACGCCACCTACAGCTCGCCTCCCCGTAGGTCTCGGGGGTAGGAATGCGCCCTCCGCGGCCATTGGAAGCTCGCCAATCCCCCCCGATGAAAAAGAACTGCTCTTTCCAATCCCGGACTTTGTTAGGGAGGTCGCCTAAAAATTTACCCCCCGGACGAGCTTGAAAAGAGTAATATCCCTTCCCCTCCCTCGCTTGTCTAATCACGATGAAGAGCTTGTTAATCTCCGCCGTGCTCAGCCGGTTTTCATAACCCTCGAGGCCGAAGACAGTCAGGGCGGCCAACAAATTGCTCCATGCATTCGGAGTGAGTTGGGTGATAGCGAGGCCCGTGTCCGCAAAAAATTGCCCAATTATGGGGTGGAGGGGAAGGGTGAGCCCTGCCTTCAGGGTGTGGTAATTCATGGCTGTGAGCCCAGCAGGGGGGAGGTCAGCTCGCTCTTTCTCCTCGGCAGGATACATAAAAATGTCCAGCGGGATGCGGAACCGCCTCCGAATATCCGGAAGGGCGAACTCGCTCATGATACTTTCCACCCCGTTGGCCTTGAGATCAGACTTGCCAGCGGCTTTTCGAATCAGAGCTCGCCGGGGTAGGGGGAAGCTCGCCCCATGAGTCCTCACATATTCGCCCCAGTCGAACTCATTTACGACCTCGGCGGAGACTCGATATTCAGGGAGCTTAGGGAAGGGAAAGTCGATAAAACGGAGGTATTCGTAAGTGACCTCCGTCCCCGTATCCTCATCGACCTCTTCGTCGACCTCACGGGCCAGCTCGCCAGCAAGGTCGCCGGCCCCGACCTCGGCGACCTCTTCCTGGGCCTCTTCAGCGGGAGTCGCCGCTCCCCCGTGAGCTCGCTCTGAGTAATCCCAGAGTTCGTGAAGGGGTGATTCCTCGCCAGAACTAGTAGCTTGCTCGCTGGAGTCAGAGCGAACTGACCCCGAGAGCTTGCTACTGTCTGGGGAGGTTTCAGAGCTCGCCCCAGAGCTCGAGGAGAGGACCACAGGTGCTGCTCGGGGGTTTGGAGGGTCATCGGTCATTTGTCCTTTGCCCAGGTCACGACTCGGGGGGGTATGGCTCGAGGAGTTCTCAGACATAATGAAGGCGTTCGAAAATGTAGAACAAGAGAGAGGAGAAATCTGGGTCTCTACCTTGGCAGGCACGTCTAGAGCAGAGGATTGATCGCCGGAAATGCGCTCTGAGAAATTGAGGAAGCAAAGTGAGGAATTTCTTCGTTTTCGCCTATTTATAGGCGCGGGGCACAAGCTCGAAATTCCCGAAAGATCAGGGGCCTTTTTGCAAGGAATTTGAAAAGTTATCATTATTATGGGCGGAAATCGAGACGTCAAGAGACTCACGTGACGCTTGGGATCCCGCATTGTGTCGGCCAAGGCGACCTCCGAGGCGCAGCTCGCCTACAAGCTCGGTGCCCCCGAAAATAGTTCGCCAGACCTCAAGTTCTCCAGCTCGCCCACACATTGGACAAGGTCATTATGCGCGCGAGCTGGGGGGCAAATGTTGATATGGCGAACTAATACGTCGGTTTCAGAAATAATCCCCGAGGTTTGCCAGGTCACCAGAGCCAGAGCTCGCCCGTCTGTGGGTACACCAGAGCTCGCCCGATACCCTGGAATCTGGTCAAGGCCCAGGAGCTCGCCCGACCCACCGGAGCTCGCTGGGAGCTCGCCCATAGGCTCACTCGTTAGTCAATAGGATCCTGATGGCGCGCTCTTTTTCCCTCCGTCTGGTTTGTCCACAAGGGTGGTTTAGGACGAGGTTTTTAATGAGGCCCATCTAGCCTAAGACATAGTAGTAAGACGAGACGCGGTAAGGGAAGCGGTGTGAGAGATCAAGACGAGGGTAAGGAACTCTCGTCAACAACGGAAGCCACATAGGCTCGTAAGGTGTCGTCTCACACTCGCACACCTATAAATAAGACCTCTCTTGTACTATTCACACAATTCTCACAATTCTGAATCAATACAGTGCCCATTACAATATTTCTCTCTCTAAGCTCTCTACTCTCCCTCCCCAAGAACATTAATTCAAAGATTATTGTTTGATAGGATTAATATGTTGTAAAGCCACATAAAAAAACATCGATTAGTAAATTCTATCAACAATTATATTAGATTTTACACATAATAAACAGTGTTTATAAGCATGAATATTGAATATGAAATTTAAAAATTAAATTTTAGATATCAAATTCGTAATCTAAATCCGGTCAAGTAAGTCCCAAAATAAATACTACCTATGAGATATATTAAAAAGAATGTGTAAAAGTTAAGACGGAATTTAATATGTCATTTTTAGTAAAGTTTTGTATAAAAATAATTTATAGTTAAATTATCATAAAATTATTTTAAAATATTAAATATTTAATTAAGAGTATAAAATTTTAATTAATTGGGAATATAATTTGTTAATTTTTTATCTAAATTTTTAATAAATTTAATAAAATATTTAATATTTTAAAATAATTTTATGATAAAAATATCATAATATTTTTTTATTAGAAATAAATAATACTATCTCATCCATTCGGGGATAACCGGAAATTGAGTAGTACACTGGGGTTACACACGCCTGCCCTCCGTGCGGCATTTCTTCTTTGTGGGAGGAGAGAGAGAGATAAGAGAGAGAGAGAGAGAGTCCATTGGAAAGATGGGGGCGAGCAGCGATCCCAATCAAGACGGGTCGGATGAGCAGCAGCGGCGCTCCGAGATCTACACCTACGAAGCCCCATGGCACATCTACGCCATGAACTGGAGCGTACGCAAGGACAAGAAGTACCGCCTCGCCATCGCCAGCCTCCTCGAGCAGTACCCTAATCGGATCGAAATTGTTCAGCTTGACGATGTCAACGGAGAGATCCGCTCTGACCCGACCCTTTCATTCGACCATCCATACCCGCCCACGAAACTCATCTTTGTCCCTGATAAGGAATGCCAGAAACCCGATTTACTCGCTTCGTCCTCCGATTTCCTCCGCCTCTGGCAAATCTCCGATTCAGATAACGGGCGGCGCGTCGAGCTCAAGAGCTTGTTGAATAATAACCGGAACAGCGAGTTCTCCGGGCCGTTGACTTCGTTTGACTGGAATGAAGCTGAGCCGCGTAGGATTGGGACCTCCAGTATTGATACAACTTGTACAATTTGGGATATTGAAAAGGAGGTGGTGGATACGCAGCTAATTGCGCACGATAAGGAGGTTTTCGACATCGCCTGGGGCGGCGTTGGGGTTTTCGCTTCGGTTTCCGCTGATGGTTCGGTTAGGGTTTTCGATCTACGAGATAAGGAGCACTCGACGATTATTTACGAGAGCTCGGAGCCGGATACTCCATTAGTGAGGCTTGGGTGGAATAAACAGGACCCGAGGTACATGGCTACTATAATAATGGATACCAGCAAGGTGGTGGTGCTGGATATACGCTTTCCGACGTTGCCGGTGGTGGAGCTACAGCGGCATCAGGCAAGTGTGAACGCCATTGCTTGGGCACCGCACAGTTCTTGCCACATTTGTACGGCTGGGGATGATTCGCAAGCTTTGATATGGGACCTCTCCTCTATGGGACAACCGGTGGAGGGTGGATTGGACCCGATTCTGGCCTACACTGCTGGGGCGGAGATTGAGCAGCTGCAGTGGTCCTCTTCCCAACCTGATTGGGTGGCGATTGCTTTCTCAGACAAGCTACAGATTCTGAGGGTATGAGTAGATGATTTATTATTGACAGTCCGACCATAATAATCAGAATTTTTTTTCTAATGCAAACTCGGCATTGTTCAGTTTGTTTAGTGTTTGAACTCTGGTTGCAATTTCTTGATGGGCTAATTAGAGAAAGAAGGCAACTGCCTAATTATGTTGTTACTCATTCCTGATAATCATGATATTTCTATATTGGCTTGTTTTTCTTTGCCAAAAGAATTGTTATGATGATTTACTTTCTCTATGAGTCTATGACCCAATTTTATGAGTCTATGATTTAAATTCTTCTCTACACTTTGCTTTATAATATAGAAGTGCGAAGTAAAAGGTCAATGCTGAAACTATGGAATAAATTTGTTAGCTGGAAGAATACATACACACACAAAAAGAAAAAAGAACCGAATAGTTAGCACTTAACGCCCTCTCATTTTGAAATTCTTATTGCTCATTAGGGCTAAAAATGTGGTATTATGCAGCCATGCATATGACTTGCCGTTAGTAAATGTGGAATTCATCCCTTGTGTAGTTTTGGGCATCACTCCATCAAGCCCTTATAACACCTTCAACTGTCGCACCTTGAAAATGCAAGTTATATTGCAACAGGGATGCAGTTGTATTTGTATTGGTTATCTCATTTCTCATATAGCCACATTTTCATATTAAACTTTCATTTCAAATTTTGTTAATGAGAAGTGACCATGATTAGAATACCACTTCTTCATTGAGTACAAAAACTTCGTCGCAGAAATCTCAAATGCAAACACGTAAGAGTTAGAAGCTAATAGCTTGTGGTATTTACATCAGTTCTACCACCAGTCGAGCCCCTGCTGTGGGCTGACAAAAAAGATAACAGACAGTTTTTGTCAGGACTAATATCGACTCAATCTGGTGGGAGATTAAGTGGCTCTGAACATTGAAGAAGGTGATTTGGAGATTAGGAAGTGCAAGAATGGTCAGTGATGGTGGACGCACATGGTTGTAAGTTATTTGCTGCCTTCACTTTTTATTTCAGGGGTAGTTTGGCATTGGAACATGCTATGCCTTTAGGCAGTTAGTATGTTTCATGTTTGTAGCAATAGGCATCAGAGTTGGATCATATTTGTGCTGCACTTGTTAATAATGTTACTTCTGCTCTCTTAACATAACTGCAAAGTCAATGTATGATATATGTGTTCATTAGTATGTAAAATGAATTAGTCGTTTTGATCCCAAGCAGTACGAGAACTCTGTTCTGGTTAACTGTATAAGTGAAGTAGAGAGAATTCGTTGTCTTTTAAATTACTTGAGAGAATCCTGTCTTGAAAACTATTCCCTGATACGATGTTTTACTAATCGTTTTCATTCCAAGGCTTTGGACCAGAATTGTGCATAACATTTCCTATCTCGCAATCTTGTATGTTTGGAGAATTCTGATTCAGTTTTGGAATTTGACATCTGTGATCTGTGTATCCTAATATCTTTAGACACAAAAATAGGTCAATTGTTTAATGCAGGAATGCCTTCAACTGTAAAGTTTTTGTAAAGCTTCACTTAGTACTTCATCTAGAAGGCCTGGAATCAACTTGGTTCACCTGGCTGTAACGTAAGCATGATTTTGTTAATGTATTCTTCAATAATTTGGTAAATATTTTTGTAGTAAAAGCTGCTTTGATTTACTTCGTTATATCTTGCCTTCGATTTTTTTTTTTCTTTTCCCGTGGTTGCATTTGCAGCATATGAAGAGGTGATATACTGAACTGCCAGCTCTGCTATGTAAAGGAGCATGAAAGATGTTTGTGTTGACATTAAAATATTGTATTTGGATTTCATGTTGGTTTGTAAAGTGGATTTTTATATAGGATTTCAAACTGTATAAAATTTTATTCACTGTTTATAACAAAAAATTCAGGCTGTTGTCTAGGGGTATGTTTGTGTTGTCATTTAAAATAACTGTATTTGGATTTCATGTCGGTTTGTAAAGTGGATTTTTATATAAGATTTCAAATTGTATAAAATTTTATTCACTGTTATATATTCCCTTTGTTCTCTACTTGAATTTTCAGTGGAGTGTGTAGAGAAAGTAGGGATGATCCTGTGAAATAGTAATAGCATGGCCAATTATTATTGGATTGTTTAGTTGATAAATAGGAATGGCATCACTTGTTTAGTTTAATTTTTTTAATAATAATAGAAATTTTTATTAACTATACATTTAAGAAATATATTTATACACCATCTTAGTATAAAAATTATTATTCATGGACGTCTTCCAATTAAACATGCTGTCTTTATTTTGAATTAAATTTATTGTCCATTAATTTGCCTACCAATGTGGTTTACCAGTTACTAATTAGCCTTCATCGTTTCCTTTTAAATGTCATTCGACATAAATTTGGTCTTAAATACTATATTATTATTCATGACCATGCATGTGACTATATGTTATTGCTTGAATTGTAAGTGCAATCAAATAAATAAAGAAAGCAACAAAGCTAAAATTATTGAAAGATGAGTATTAATTATTGGTAGAGGTGATGCAAAAAAATCTAAGATTATGTATCTAGAAAACATAGAGATATAATAATAAGAAATGCACAAACCTTGTAGCTTGTTAGAGGTCTTCTTATGAGCAAGACCCTATTTAATGGTGAAATTTTTGGACTCCTTTAAAATGTTAGAGAAATTCAGAAATGCACAAATCTTCTTAGATTGTTAGAGGCCTCTTGCAAAAACCTTCTAGATTGTTAGATTAGAGGTCTCCTCATCAATCCCACACTTTAAACTAGAGTTTACTTAATGGCTCATTTGGTTCATAAGATAAAAATATCTATTCGTAAAAAATATGAACATACCCTTAAGTTAAATGGTAAAGATCTTTTTAAAGGTGACATTTGAGATATTTCAACATTTGCCATTAAACTTGTTTCTTGGACTCTTTTAGAATGTTAGTGAGACTTTCACTAATTATAAACAAATATTACAAAAAGTTGGAATTAAATTCATACATTTATCTTTTATGGGATCAATAAAAAAAAATTATTATAAAACTAATTAAAAATATTTATATTCCCTTTTAAAAAATGATAAAATTTTAATAAAAGTGATAATATATATTTTTTAAATAATAGTCATTTTTAATAAAAATATTATCATTTTTTATTAAAAAATTATATTTTTAAAAAGTGATAATTATTTTTTAATAATGACTGATCTCGACGTCTCGTATCATGAGACGATCTCACGCAAGATTTACTCTTGATTCTTAAATACTAGTGCTGATTGGCGACACAAACTCCTCCCATAGTTAGATGGTAATATCCTATTAAGCTCTATTTTTTAATTTTATTTTTTTGTGTCATTTTAAACCCTATTTTATTTGTCTTTGTTTCAATTTTTTACAAGACATCCAAAATGTAATTGAATTTTTTTGTTTCTAATTAAATTTAAAATAATTATAATATAAATTGACATTCGTATTGTAAATATTTAAAAGATCTTTTTATATTTTATCATTCAAATAAAATGATTTTTTAAGTATATTTAATATGTGGGTCGATTGATTTATTTTAGTATGATATATTATATTTAAAAAGTAATTAAAAACAAAAATATTATTAGCATATGTTTGGAGTTTCATATAAAAAAATTGAAAACAAAAATTTAAATTGAAATAAATATAATAATTAAATTTGAAATAAAAATTATAAATTTGAATTTAAGACACGCTAAATTTGAGAATGGCGGTCTCGTATGAAATTCGTAAGCCTCTCTTATTGCCATTGATACAACATAAAGTGGGTATACTGTTGCTAAAGCGTGACGCGCTTTTCTACAAAGGCATGAATTGCGTTTTTTTTTTTTTTTTTTTTTTCACTCTATCCTCTAAAATCTCACGCTGCTTAAACCCACGCAGGAATTCTCCAGTTGAAGGGGAATGGCGTCCGTTTCACCTTCTTGGTATTTTCAAGGTCACTGCTTGTTTTCACTTTTATGCGTTTTCTTTTGTATTTATATTCAAGTTCTCACTCTTCTGTTTCTGCTGTTTCAGGTGGAGGATTAAAAAGGATGGTTTCATTAGATGGGGTTATTATCAACAATTTGAAGGTTGGTCTATTTCTGGGTCGGTTATGTTCAGCCTTTGGCACTGTGAATTTTTATGGTGTATGGAATTCAAGATGGACTCATCTTTCTTGATTACTCAGTACCCACTTTCTGTTCTGTTTTCTTGGTTAGTTAATGGAATACTATTAAAATCCAAGAACCCTCTTGTCTTTCTCTGTAAGTATGTAGAATTTTTTGTCTTGGATCAAAGAGTCATCGTCTCTTTTCTTGATTGGTGATGGATTCATTCGAGATAGGAAAAGGTATTAGGTTTTTTTATTTTGGCCAAAGTGCATTGTGAAGTTATTCTAATTGTGAGTCTGAATCTTCATTAAGTGATTATTTTAGTTGTTTATGTAAGCCATGGTTATGGATAAAGGGGAAGTTTGGTTCCCAGCTTATCATCTTTTACAATTCTTGCACTATCTTGTGGTTTCTTGCAACCTAATAGGCGCATTTTCATTTTTCTCGTGTCGTGAATTCTTTTCTGAGGTGGAAATGTAAGAATTTAACATAAGGTGTCTCTTGTTCATTTATGAAATACAGAGTGCAAGCATATGGAGATGATACACACATGTGGGATTGATTACATCTTTTTAGCCTTGTATGAAACCTTTCTCTTTAACATTTTGTCCTTTCCTCTGCCCAGCTACCACTTGCAGGTCCATTTCCTCCATCAATATCAAAGTTCAAAGTGAAAAAGACTGTGCTACTTCCTCATATAAAGTGTGAGAATACAGATAAGGAACCTCCTATCAAGCATGTATCAGTTGAACGACACCCATACTCTAGCTATATGGACTCGACATCTGGACAGCTCGAACCAGCTTCTGGTGCTCGTGCAGCTATTCCAGGGGAAGATTATTGGCCAGAAGGTACATCTTCTCGAGTGAGGGCTGCAAGGGCTCCTGAACCAACTGGTGTCTCAACTGGAAAACCATCTTTTGGGAAAAACCCTGGAAGTAGAAGGAGAAAAAACAAGTCTTCGGTTTCTGCTCCTGAGGCTTCAGAGATGGATATGGTTTCAGTGCATCAAGTGGAAGATCAATCTCAAGAGGATTCGTCTGAGGAATCTAAAGATCTGTCGTCTAAGTATGTTGTCTATCAGTCAGAACCTGAAGCTGAGTTAACTGGCTACGAACTGGACAAGAAGGTTGGGAATCCACACGCCTTTATTGATCCAAAAGCTAAGAAACCAATCGAGGAGCCACTTACTAGTGAAGAACTGTGGTGGAATTGGAGAAAGCCAGAGAAGGAACAATGGTCTAGATGGCAAAGGAGAAGACCAGATGTTGAGACGGTATTTACTCTCTAACGTTTTCCTCTGACCAAATATAAAAGACAAAAACCTGTTTGACCATGAGTTACTGATCTGAGACCTGTGAACTTCATTTATTATACCCGATAAATCCTACATGGATCACATGCAGATCCATTTTGTAAATGGGTCAAAAAATGGGATGAATTCACGAGTCAAGTTCATGCAATTGTTACTCTTAGTACTCTTATTGATGGGATGTAGACAGGTATAACCTGTTGTTTTTGAATCAGCAAATGTGAAATGCATGCTGAAGAACCTTTGAACTATTACTATATTGTATTCTTTGGTGAAAATGTTAAGGCCAAGTTCACAGACTTTGTTTTAGTTATGCTTCAATAATTCAATGTTGAGTCATGGAACTAATGGTAGGAGCACAACTTTGTGACTTTCCTATCTTTTTCATTCACATTTTTACCTGATGAAAACTTGAAATTGTCTTGTTATAATTGCAAGAATGCAAGCTGATCTTTTGATGGAGGGGTCAAGCATCACACAGTGTTCTGTTGTGTTTGTATTTGATTGAATAATTTGTAATGGTTGGGTTCTGTTTCTTATCACCATTTGTGCAATCACATCTGAAATTTGTTCTTCTAGGTGTTCCTCAAAGCTATGGCAGAAACTGGGCAAATAAAGCTTTATGGTGAGGAGCCTACACTTACTGAGTGTGCTCTGTATAGAGCTAGACGGCATATTTATAAAGAAGAGAGGTATGGTATCTTTTGATTTCTATAGCTCAATCACATATGTATTAACCAATTCTTTTGGAATTACGTGCTTGATCAGAGGTGCTCTAGTGTTTATTCTGATTAAGGAACCGTACACATAATAAACTAAATTTTCCTCATCTCCTTGAAAAAGAACTCATTTACTTCTAGCTTTCTCTAACATATCCTGATTTTACAGCATTCATATTTTACTTCTTCGTCCTTTACATGTATTCATTCAATTTGGTGGGCTATACTGGATAAGATTTCAAGTATAGCTCGCTGATCTGGAAATTCTCTGAATGTTTATTGGTGGTGGAGAATCAGATGGTAGATGGAACTATTTTGATGTCCATATTAGATTGTCTGTTCCAAATAATTTTTCATTACCTTTTCCTTGTTATCAATACATTCCTTGTGAATAGGAGGACTAATAGGAAATAGAACACTGATTACAGCTGAGGAATGTTCATACCCTTTCTAGTATATTTTGGGGTTTAAGGAATTAATGTAAACTATTCGTACATGAGTTTATTCCTGTTTCTTCTTTTTCTATCTCTATTTTTATTGGGGGTGGGGGTGGGAAGCTAGGGGTGGTGGTTGTTGAGAAAAACAAGTGGAATAAATTATATGTGCTGATCTTTTAACTGAAAATAGTTCCTAATGTTATTGAAGTCAATTAGATGACTGTTTATCCAGAAAATTCGTTTCTTCTGCATATAAAACAATGGTACCCTGTTTAATGTTCTGTGAGATTACTTCAATACTACAGGATTTCAACCAATTCCCCATTATACAGAGAGTTGGAGACAGTCACTTATTATGAACTGAAAAATAAAAAAAGTAGAGGGAGAAAAGTAACTGAAATTGGAACCTTTTGTTGCGAGGAACAGATAAAAGAGATGGATCTGCATTATTAGTGGTCTAATGGAAGCAAAACAGGAGAATAGTATCGATTGTGGATGACTTAATGGGCGTGTTTTTGAACAATTTTACGTTCATTGGTTTCAACATAATATATACATTGATGGAGTTGCCTCTGAAATATTGCTGTAATATTAAGTTGCTGTAATATTGGAGTTCTGAAATGTGAGGTTACTTGTAGGCTTCAGGATGAACAGGAAAGACTGGATAGAATAGGCCCTATTGCATATTACTCAGAGTGGGTAAAAGCTTGGAATAGGGACACATCACGGGAAGCAGTGCAGAAGCATTATGAAGAGACCGGTGAAGATGAAAACACCCAACTAATTGAGATGTTCACATATCAAACTGATCGAGAATACCGTATAATGATGGGTACTGATGTCCGTATTCGTCGAGATCCTCTAGCCATGCGCATGAGGGAAGATCAAATAAAGCAAAGTATGTTGTGTTTTCTCGTCCTCAGTTTCTTCTGGTTAATCTCCTATTTATAGGATAAAATACTCAGGTGTACCTAATCATCTAGAAAAGGGTAGAGAAAGAAGGAAAAAATAAATGTTTCACAGTATCCCTTTTCACTTACTTGATACGGTTGTTTGTGCAGTATGGGGTGGAGACCCTGTTTACCCGACTATCAACTATATTCAGGATCCAAACGAGGTGATCGATTACAGGGGTCCAGATTTTCATGAACCTACTCCTAACATGCTCGATTATCTAAAAGAGGTGTGGCATAGTCATTGCATATTCTTTTTTCAGGAAATTTGTTGTGTTGTACGTTTTTCAGCTCTCACTGATATTCCGTGGTTTCATATTTCAGATATTATAGTAAATCAGTACTAGCATAAAATTCACTTTCCTGACGTCTCCTCCCCCTGTGATTGTGTTGAAACATCACAATTAGTTGCAGATTTGATTCCTTTGCATGATGATGATTATGATGATAATAAATATTTTAAGTCTAGCTTTCATTTCATTTAAATAATATTTGCATTTTTCAGCATGGAAAAATAATAACAAGAGAGGAGCTCGAGAAAATTCTGGCTAAAGAGAAGACAGAAGTAGTCGAGGTAATGGTGGCAGTTCATTTGACAAAGTTTTATGTGAATCAGTTTTACCATGCAACTGATTTGCACTATGTGTATTAAACATGATAATAGGTATTCCACTAAAAAACTAGTTTGCTATGAACTATAAAGAAATAATTGCGAACTAATTGCATGGTAAATTTGTTCTACATAAACTTAGGGCTCGCTTGGTTGGGGTTAATGAGGGTGGAGAATGAGATTAATGGGGATTTATTTTCATTAATAGTCTTTGATATTATTTATTATAAATGAATGAGATTATAAAAACAGTTTCAACAATGGGTAATCATTAACACTATAGTGATTACCCCTTTAATGATACTCATTACCATTCTATTTTAAATTTATATACCAAGCAGCCCTTTACTGGGATCATGCTTGTTTGTCATTTTAGATTAATAAATGGATCATTTTTCTTTCGTCACTATTTTTAAAGTGTTCTCTTCCTCAACAGATGACGGAGATTGATGAAGCTATGGCACGAGCCGTTGACATAGGAGAAAATGATGTGAGTTTCATGTGCCCCAACTTTAGATACATCTCAACATTTTCAGTGTATACACAGAATCTCAATCTATTTAATCGTAATTTGTTTATGCCAGGATGAAGGGGAGACCAGCGAAGATGAGGGCGGTGGAGAAGAAGAGGAGAAAGTTACACACAATTGGAGTGTCGTAAAAACCAATAAAGAACTGCTCAAGTCAAAGGTAATTGTCTTTATAAAAATATAGTCCAATTCATGAAACTTAATGTTTTCGATGAATGAAAAATGATGATGGTGTTCCCTACTTCAATCGCAGGCGAAACCTAAAACGAAAAGCATGTCTCTCGGAGAAGCCATAGATGACTCAGATAACTTGACGGACTTTCTTTTAGACTTTGAAGAAGAAGAGTGATCTCTTCTTATTACACGTACGTTCTCATTTCGTCTCTACATCAAAGCTCCTGAACTTAAATTACTGGGCTTTGAAGTAGAATGATCTGTTTAAGTGGCAAGGTGAAGAAGAAGAAGAAGAAGAAGAAGAAAGAAAGAAAAGAAGGAACATAAAGAACCGCAGAATCAGAGTTCAATTCTCTGTCGAAATCTTGCCTGAAACCTCATTTAATCTCATCACATTCAGCAGGGTAAGATGATACAAATTAGTGAATATATTGATTGGTCTTCTATTCGACTCTGATGATATACTTTAATTGTATATATATGCTTATGTGTGAACTTAACGTTCAACTTTAACAAGGGGATGACAATCATTTTGGAAATTTTGTTGGATTCTCTGCAGAGTGATTTTATCGACTGTTTTTGTGGTTTCCCTTTAGAGCTAAACATAGGAGATAATTGAGTATTAGCAGCGACAGTACAGTTCTCAACAATAGATTGTTCGTACTCAAAAAGACTAGGGTTGCACTTTGTGCTTTTTTAGAGGCTTTCATCCTTGTCCCTTTTGCCTTTTCCTTTCCCGAATGACCACGTACATCGCTTTAGGCAACGGTTCAACAAGATTAGTTGTTTCCGGATTAGCAAGCTCCCTCATCTTTCTAAAAAAAGATTTTACTGCTCTTCAGAGTAGTTGTTATAAACTTGAGCCATATTATCGGCAACATCATCAAAACGGTTACTCATGTCTGTTTTCACTTTCTTTTTAGTAAGCTGAAAATCTAGCTTTGTCCAAAAAGAATCAATGGCACTAATAGGTATCGGCTTGTCCGCATAAATGTACTCCTCAATCTCATGGCCATAAGGCAATCCATACATCTTTCTCAATATGTGTTTGCATTCCCTTGCACCAAAGTGGGCTTGATTCACTTCTTTTATTTCATGAAAAAGGAGGTCCGACGCACTAGCATAAACACCTCTTAAATGGCTAAAGTAGTTTGGTGAGAACTTGTGTAATGCCATATTGATACTTTTCTCAAATGATGCTTTAATGACATGCCTAAAAAAAGAGTGACACTTTGAGAAACACATCTCGGAATTTTCAAGCAAGTTTCAAGCATCTTTTCCAGAGCAGAGTGACTGATGACTCTCAACCCTACATCTAAATATTCAAATTTTTAATCGTGAATTAATTTACTTAAATATTAAATAAAAAGTAAAATAAGAATACCTATTTGATGTCGTATTCCCATAATGCATGATTTTATTTGTCCAAGCTCTGAAGTATCTCTTTTTATATGGATTAATCCACTCTTTCATCACATATTCAACCTTCTTTGAAAATTTTGCAAAATCATAGTGGAGTTTGACCAACACATCTTTGAATTCTATCTCAGAATCAACCATCAGTACATTGCTAAATTGACGAATGAATGATTTTCAGCCCTCTTAAAGTTCTTTTTGCATTTAGCCAAAATATTCCGATCTATGTGCCATGTACATAAAAAATGAGATGCTTCGGGAACTGTAGTAGTCAAAGCATTCATTAATGCCTTCTCTCGGTTCGTAATAATAACTGTGAGAAGATAATCACCCAACAGTAATTTCAAAACACCCAAAGACCAAGCATAATTTTCTCTTTTTTTGCCACTAGGTATGCAGATACAACAGAGAAGGTCAACCTCGTAGATGTCACGCTAACTATCTCCAATAAAGGTAATCAACACCTATTCGTCTTGTTAGTGCAATCAATTAACAACACCTTCAAAAAAGCGTGCACCAACTAAATGGAGACAGGGTGTGCAAAAAATAGCTCTCTAATCATGTTTGTCTACTCACACATCCTACTAAAATGGAAGTAATTCTTCTTGGCCAACTCACTCATTAGATACTGCAATTGCGATATTTCAGTATATTGTGCCACTTTATGTTTTTTTCCTCACATTGTATATATTTTTAATGGTTGAATGATTATTTCGATGTTTCTCCTTGAATGATTCTAATTCAGACGTTGCAGGAGCACAACATTTTGACAACTCAATGACATAACGTTCCTCTTCAGGATTTAACCGGCCGCAAAAGAATGACCCTCAAGATGAATGTCAATGGGATGGTTATGAGTCCCACACTTTATAGCCAAACTCCATTGTGATGGAGATATTTTTGTTCCCATCAATAGAAAAGGACATCCACATTTTTTTATTACCGGTAGTCTGGCCCTCCATATTCAAGTCCTCTTCACCATCATATTGATAATCTTCTTCTTCTTCCTCAACCTTTTTTACTTTTTTCTTTTTCTCTGTGGGAGCAACAATCTTGTTCTTAGCCTTAGACTTACGATATACTCCTCCACACTCACACTATAAGACTACATACACCCTTTTTTTTCCTCCGACAAATGAGTGTTTCACAACAATAACAATGTGATTCTTTATAGCTATACCGCATACCCTTTCTATTAGTGCATCACGAGATGAGAAAAAGGTCCATGGTTGTGAACAAATCGGTGTAATCCATGACATTCTTGACAAATTCTTTCAATATTTATTTTATTTTGTTCTTCATTATCATCATTGGTTGATTTTAGATTATACGAAATTGCCCCATTTTTCCCATATTCAAAGTAATCATGTCCAGATTCAACATTCTTAGACAAATCCTAAACAAAGTACGAAAAATACACATGAACAAAATATAAGTGTTGGAAAAATTAATCCAAATAAAAATTTAATACTCTGAAAAATTCACATGAAACTAACATAAATGTTAAAAAAAAATCGAAAATAGACCAAATTTTCGGTTATATATTTCGAAAATATGACAAGATTTTGGCAAACCAAATATGAACCGTGGTATCGAGACTTTCAACGTGCTAAACTTTCCAACGCGAAAATAATAACAATATGTACATAATCAATCAATTTTATTACTCAAATAACAATAAATATGCATAAAATATATCACAACAACAATATATATAAAATAATTCAAGATTTTTCAAAAGTAAAATTATATTTTCAAAAATTTACATATACATCTGTTGATAGAATTTGTTAACAGCGTTTGTTTATGTGGCTTTATATCATGTTAATCCTATCAAACAATAATCCAAGA
>JAPKLY010000017.1:189348-306407 GCA_026898435.1 Prunella vulgaris | reverse complement strand
TGCTCGACGGATTTTCGAAGGCTCTTCAAGGTAGGATTCGATCTTCTTTCCCTTCTCTTCTATCTTTTATTTGATTCTTCTGCTGGTTCATCGTCATTACGGTATTTCGGACCGTGGATTGCGCCGAGAACCTTTGAATCTCCCTGACCCTTGACTATTGGATTTTGGACTTCGGGACTTTTGAACTTTCTGTGACCATGTCGACACGCTCTTCAAGTAGAACCCTATCTGGCCGAAATCCTGACAAACGGCCAATGACCGAGGATGAGCCACCCCGGGTTTCGTATGTGGAAATCGGCTCCAGCTCCGAGGCAACCTCGGTAGCTCGCCAGGTGTCCGGCGAGCTACGCAGCGAACTGCCCAGCGAGCTACGTCCCGACCCGGAGGAAGGAGCCTCCAGTTCTGTGTGCCGCGAGGTATGGGAGGAGGGTGGCGAGGTCGCCCAAGAGGAAAGAGTTGCTAGCGGCAATGAAGGGCCTGAGGAAGTTGATGAGGGTGGTGCCGAGGTCGGCGAGGAGGGTGGCGACCTGGAAGAAGTTACTCTCGAATGGTTCCGCCGTATCGGTTTCCCGGAACCCCAGTTGGTAGAGTACCAGGTCCCCACCCAGGTGGTTCACCCGTTTGACTGGAACGAGTACATTGCCGAGTATGCGGCGAGCTTCCCTTGCCCGAATAGGGTACCTCGCCCAGACCTCGCCGACCTGGAAGAAGTTGCCCCCTCCGAGTTCAAAGCCGGCGAGGTGGTGAGCCTAATTGATGAATGCGACCTGCCAGTCATACGCAGGGAGTATCGCATCCCCATGGACATCTTCATGTACGCTCCAATGAAGGATGAGCGGGCTGACGCACCTCCTGAGGGGATGACTGCCCTGAATGTAGATGTTCTGAGGGCCGGGCTTTCGTTGCCATTGCATCCGATTATTGGCCAATATCTAGCAGACAATAATCTGGCCATCACCCAACTTACACCGAACGCGTGGAGCAACCTTCTCGCCGCCCTGTCCGTTTTTGGGCTGGAGGGTTACGAGAATGCGACGACCTCGGCAGACTTGGGCGAGGTTTTCGCCGTGACCAAACGGACACAGGACGGCGCAGGATATTATTATCTGAAGGCACGTCCGGGGGAGAAATTTCTGGGGGACCTGCCCAATAAAATCCGTGAATGGAAGAAACAATTTTTCTTCATAGGAGGTGACTGGCGAGCCTCCAGCACGTATCATGGGCGGGGTGACCGTATCCCCACTCCCGAGGGATATGGGGAAGCCAGCAGTAGGTCGCTTATTTCGGTGTGCGTGGGTTGAATTAGATATACTAATTCTAATTTCCTTTCCTTTTGCAGTTCCGAAGCGACACAAATCCAGCAGGGGTAGGCCTAAAGTGTCGGAGCAGTTCGACGTGGTGCGCGCCATTTGCTATTTGAGGAGCGAGAAGGATAGACAGGTCGCCCACCTGTGCGCGCACCATTGCCTGCGGCTCGCTGGGCTCCTCACACTGCCGCACCACCTTGACATCCAAGGCCCCGAGCTCCCAGGTTCAACTCTTTGCAGCTCGCCTATGGGGTATCTCGCTCATTGTGCTGATACTTGTGATTTTTTGTGCAGGTGGTAGCTTTGTCGCTATCCCGATCGCCGAGGTCCCCGAGGCCTACCAAACTGTGAAGGAGCGATACGAGATGGGCCCACCTCGCCCCAACAGACTAGCCCCGCCGTCCGTGCTCGCACTGGAGGCGAGCAAGAAGGCGGAGCTCACCTAAAAAAGGGGCGAGGCAGGCGGGTCGGGAGCCCAGAAGGAGAAAGCTCCCGAAAAATCCAAGGCTGCGGAGGTCGCCAGGGTCGGCCGAGGTGTCGGGCGAGCTGTTGCCCCCTCAGAGCGGGGTCGAGGAAAGAAAGGACCCCAACGGGGTGATGGGTCCCGAGCTGGTGAGGAGAACATCCAGGCTCGTAAGAGGACTAGGTATACGGGCCTGGTCAACGAGAAGTCTGATCGGGCTGAGAGGATCTCGGTGAGGTCGGGGCAGGGGGGATCTGTTCAATCCACCGCCCCGTTGGCGGTCACGCCCATACGAAGTTTGCCCCCCTCGCCCTCTCCATTCGGCGTGCAAACCACCGATGACACACTGCTTGGCTGGGACCCTGACCGAGCTCAGTAAGTAGCTCGCCCAATTGACTCCCTTTTGCTCGTCATTGTTTTATTTTTCTAACATTTTCCATCTGTTTTGATCTCGCGGTTATGCCCCAATTGCCTTCCCTAACCGCCACGAGGCCCTGCATGCCTTTGAGCGATCTCGCTCTCTCACATCGATGCGGAATCTCCCTCCGGGCATAGCCCGGAATGCTGTGAGCGAGATGCCGAGGCACTGGACGACTCCACTGGTGGCGGGTGTCAATAGCCAAGATTTGAGAGAGAATCTTCTTCTCTCGACCAACTACGCGAGCAGGGTGGTGCTCGCCAACCAGAAGGCTCTCGAGTAGCTTGACGAGCTGGAGGCGGGTCGTTCTGATAGGAATAAGCGAATGCTGGCGTTGGCGGAGTCAGCCGACAAGGCGAAGAAACTGGCGCAGCTCGCCGAGGAGAGGGCAGCGGCCTCGTTGGCCGCCGAGCAGAGCGCCCTTGAGCAACTTGAGGCCGCCCAACGCCGGCTCGCCCGGCTCGAACAGGAGGCTGAGGCGAGAATGAAAGCGAAGGAAGAAGAGTTCGCTGCCCAGCTCGCCCTGGAGATCGACAGCCACCAGATCACGAAGAAAGACCTCGCACTGCAGCGGGGCCTGGTGAAGAGCTCTAACGCCGAGTGCGAGAGGCAAAGGGCCGAATTGGAGGCGAAGGCACTTGAGGTCGCTGAACTACGCAGCAGTGCTGTCACTTCGGCCGATTTGGTAGCTGCGAAAGCCGAGGCCTCGGATCGGGGCTTCGTGCAGTGTTATGCCGAGGTCCTAAGGGCCCTCTGGTGGGCGCGAGCTCACCATGATGACGAGGTGAAGGCCATAGTGGGCGAGTTCAAGGAGTGCTTGGATAAGGTCCCCTTCCCTGATGACGCCGAGCTGGATATTGGCGACCTCCCCGCACTTGGAATTCCATTAGATTTTGTTCCGGCTCGGTTCAAGATCATCAATACTATCCCAGTGCCGGAACTGAATCTGGGTGAACCAGAGGTCGCCAACCAAGAGGAGCAGACTCCGCCCACTGGGGAGCAACTTCGGGAGGCATGTGGGGATGCCATGCTAGATTTGGGCGAGTTCGATGCCAGCGGGCTGACTGGTAATATCACCACAGAGGCCGAACTCACCCTTCCCGGTGCCCAGGTCGCCCCTGCCCCTGCTGATGCCCCCGATACATAGGCTTTTTACCGCATTCTTAGATTAGCTTTTTATTTCCCAAGTTGTAGTAGGTCGTCAGGCTCCATAGCTCGCCTAGAAGGAGCTCTATTTTTGTAGTCTTCACTTTTTTGTTCAAGTAGACTTAGCTCGCCCAGCATATGCAGCTCGCCCAGAAGGGGCTTTTTGTAGTTCAAAGATGGCTAGCTGGTCGGCCTTTGTGGCCAGCACTGCTACTCATACTTAGGATTTTTTCAAGTATATTTTGGACTTGAAAATTTCTTAAGTATCTTTTGAATATAAGTCGAACATTTTTTGTCTAACTCTTATTATTTACGTCTTTGTGCCTTTACGTTATAATTTCTTAAATAGCTCGTTCTTGTTTATTTTTCTGGTACATGATTGTTCGTCTTATTCTACTTTGAGAAGCGAATCGTTCGTTTTACGTCACTTTCGACTACGAATTGTACCTCTGTTTTAAGAGTGTGTATTCTTCGTCTTATGCCACTTAGGGCCGCGAATTGTTCGTCTTAGGCCACTTAGGGCAGCGAACTGCACTTCGATTGATTCACGTTGGGCCATTGGGTTTCATGAACCTTGCCTTAGACGTTTTTGTCTTTTTCGCAAATTTTTCTAACTTATGGCAGTAGGTGCTTAGCAACCCTTTACGAAGGGTACCTTCGCGACCTTGGGCACTTTAGCCTTTGCCTTCGAGCTATTTAATTACAACGTTTGGGACCTTGGTCCTTGCACATTGCGGACTTTTGAGCATGTGGGCGAGCTGGGCTTGGCGAGCTAGCGTAATGGGCGACCTGGTGCAGCTCGCCTGATCGGAGGGCTGCACAGATCCAAACACTTGGGAATTTTTCTGAATTTTTTTTTATTGCAACGTAATTTACATCGGTTGCCATCTATATTCCCGATGTAAACCTTCGACTAGTCTATTACAGGTATTACAGGATTCTAGTCTATTGGTAGAACTTCTTTAGGTGTGCCGAGCTCCAGGTGTATGATGAAGCTTTGCCCTCTGCGTCTTCTAGATCATAGGTACCGTTTGGCCAAGCTGCAGTGACTCGGAATGGTCCTTCCCAATTTGAACCGAATACACCTGGTGGGGCCATCAATTTCTTTTTCAACACCAGGTCGCCGACCTTGAACCTTCGGTCTTGGACCTGAGAGTTGTAATATTTTTCCGCTCTGCGCTTGTAGGTGGCGTTTTTCATTTCTGATGAAGCTCTGGTCTCTTCGATCAGATCTTTCTCTACTGCCAAGGCTTCATCATTCTTTTCTTCATCATACCCCACCACCTTCCAAGTCTTGTTCTGGATCTCCACCGGGATCACGGCTTCAGTCCCGAAGGCTAGGGCAAACGGGGTCTCCCCGGTACTGGCCCTATAGGAAGTTCTGTAAGACCATAGGACCTCCGGGAGTTCGTCTGCCCAGCTTCCTTTCTTTTCCTCGAGGCGGAGCTTTAATATGTGTTTCAAGATCTTGTTTACCGCCTCGACTTGGCCGTTCGACTGGGGGTGATACGGAGTTGAGTAGTGCTTCTTGATGTTCCATGAACTGCAGAAGTCTCTCAACTTCTGTCCGTCGAACTGCCTTCCATTATCAGTGATGACCGACTGCGGGAGTCCAAACCTGCAGATCAGGTTTTTCCAAATGAAACCGATCATCCTTTCCTGGGTTATGGTTGTGAGAGCTTCGGCCTCAGCCCACTTAGTGTAGTAGTCCACTGCTACAACAGCGAACTTTACACCGCCTCTACCAGGTGGAAATGGGCCGATCAAGTCGATACCCCATTTCGCAAAAGGCCACGGGCTGAAAACCGACTTAAGCTGGTTGGTTGGGGAGTGGATGTTAGGTGCGAAAAGTTGGCATTTTCGGCACCTTCGAGCGAAGCTGATGGCATCTTTGCGAAGAGTGGGCCAGTAGTTGCCCTGTCTAATCGTTTTATATGCCAATGCTTGCCCCCCAGCGTGGCTCCCACAAATCCCTTCGTGAATTTCTTCTAACACTTCGGACCCCTGCTTCTTAGTTAGGCATTTGAGTAGGGGTAGAGAGAATCCACGTTTATAGAGTTGGCCATCCAGCAGCGTATACCTGACAGCTTGCTTTACTAACCGGTTAGCTTCCCAGGTGTCTACGGGGGTTGTTCCGTCAGTTAAGTATTTTCGGATTGGGGTGCACCAATCTTCATTGTCTTCACTATTCTCCTGCCCCCCACTCGAGGTTTGATTTACTTTGTAGTCGAACGTCGAGGGGTTTTTCAGTGTGGTGATCACAACCTCCGTGAATTCGGCTTCGCCGTTGCTAGTAGCTAGCCGTGCTAGAGCATCTGCTTGTGTGTTTTCTAGCTGCGGTATGTGATTGATGTAAACTTGTGTAAACATCGAGATCAGATGCGCGGCTATCTTCTGGTAGGTCATCATCTGCTGATCTTTTGCTTCAAATTCCCCCCGGACTTGGGATATTATTAGCTGGGAATCTCCGAAAACTTGAAGATTGGTTGCCCCCACAGCTAATGATAGCCTAAGTCCTGCTATTAACGCTTCGTATTCCGCCTCGTTGTTGGTTGCTCGAAAGTCGAACCGAATTGTGGAGGTGAAGACTTGTCTGTCGGGGCTGATCAGGACTACGCCGGCGCCTGCTGCTATGCTAGTTGATGATCCGTCTATGTAGAGATGCCACGGAGCTATACGCCCCCTCGTCGGATCTTGTGGGAAAGTTAGCTCGACGATGAAGTCGGCCAGTGCTTGTCCCTTGATCGCTGTTCGGGGTGCGTAGGTTATACCGTATTGGCTGATCTCCAGTGACCATTTCAGCAGGCGGCCGGTAGTGTCCGGGCGCTGTAGTATTTGACGCAGCGGGAACGTTGTCAGCACCTCCACCGGATGGTCAAAGAAGTAAGGCCTCAATTTTCTGACACTCATCACCAGTGCATAAGCCAGCTTCTCTGTTGGGGTGTACCGCAGCTCAGCTTCATGTAAGACTTGGCTTACGTAGTACACTGGGAGATGAGTTTTCGCCTCTTCTCGGACCAGGACGGAGCTGATGGCCACCTCCGACGCAGCTAGGTACAGATACAGCTTCTCTCCAGGTATTGGCTTTGACAGAATTTGTGTGTCCGCCAGGTATGTTTTGATACCTTCGAAGGCTCGTTGGCATTCATTTGTCCAGACGAAGTGGTTTTTGAGGTGGAGCTCGTTCGCTTTGGCCGCCTCTTTGTACCTCCGTGTGTTTGCTTTAATTGCCTCGAAAAATGGATGATTTCTATCGCCGGACCTGGAGATGAATCTGTTAAGGGCCGCCATGCACCCAGTTAGTCTTTGAATTTTTTGGATGGAGTCGGGTATCCCCATCTCAATTATGCATTGGACTTGTGTCGGGTTGACCTCGATTCCCCGCTGGCTAACTAGGTGCCCCAGGAACTTCCCAGAGTGTACGCCGAAGCTGGTCTTTTTGGGGTTCAACTTCATGTTGTAGTGGCGCAGTATGTCGAAGGTTTGTTTTAGTTGGTCCAGGTGGTCTTCCTTTCTCAAACTCTTGACAACAATGTCGTCCACATACACCTCCATGGATTCGCCAATGTGTTGGTCAAACATTTTGTTTACCAATCTTTGGTAGGTAGCTCCGGCGTTGATAAGTCCGAACGGCATTCTTTCCCAGCAGTACATGTTCTTGTTGGTGTAGAACGCCGTGTGTTCCTGGTCTTCCGGGTGCAGAGCTATCTGATGATAGCCTGCAAAAGCGTCCATGAATGTCATCATTTCATGGCCTGCAGTGCTGTCCACCAGCTGGTCAATGTGAGGTAGCGGGAAGTTGTCCTTCGGGCATGCTTTATTCAGGTCCGTGAAATCAATGCAGAGTCGCCAAGTCCCGTTGTGTTTCTTCACCAGGACGGGGTTCGCGACCCACTGCGGACACAAAGCTTCCCTGATGAGCTGGTTGTCTAACAACTTTTCCACCTCAACTGCTAGAGCTGCGTACTTGTCTGGTCCATATTTTCTTCGCTTCTGGCGTACGAGTCTTTTCGTCGGATCTATGTTAAGTCTGTGACAAGCATGTTCCAACGGGATCCCCGTCATGTCTTCGTGGGACCAGGCAAATATGTCCAGGTTGGACATCAAGAACAGCTCCATCCTCGACCGGTACGGTTCAGGTAACTCAGAACCGATGAAAAGTTCTAAGTCCCTTTCCGGGTCCACCGGGAGTGCCGTCAACTCCTCCATGGGGGTTGCTTTTCTCTTCTGACATTTCCACCTCGGGTCGTTGATGAACTCGTCCCACTCCCCTTGTGACATCTGCGTAGGCTCGTGGCCTATGCGCGGTTCGAGGTCTTCGGGTTGGCTTCCAGCTTGGGCGAGCTCATCAGCTGTGGACTCTTCCGGTGGTCTGTCAGCTTGGGATGGTATGGTGACTCGAGGGATTGGGTCAACGTCCATGGGCGTTGGTTCTTGGCCTCCCGCAGGTCCTCCACCTGGTGCCTCATCGACTACCTCCATGGGAGTAGGTTGCTGTCCCTGCGCAGCTACCGATCCCCGCGCAGGTTTCAACAATCGGGTTTCTTCCACGTCCTCCATTGGTGTCGATTTTGTGTTCGGCACAGGTCCAACACCTTGGTTGATTTGTACGTCCTCTTCGAGGATGTGGACTTGCGTAACAGACCTCTTGACTCGGCTATCTTTGATTTGGAGTAAACACTCTCGAGCCTTTTTCTGGTCACCTTTTATAGTTCCAGAACCCTTCGGAGTTGGAAATTTTAAACAGTAGTAGTAGGTCGAACACGCCGCTTTGAATTCATTAATAAAAGGGCGGCCAAGGAACCCGTTGTAGGAGGACTGCTGGTCGACAACCAGGAAATCTATGAGCCTAGTCAGTCTTCTTGCGGGATCCTCAGCCGATACAAGTTGGACGCTCAACCTAACACTACCTAGGGGGACGGTTACAGCCTCTCCGAACCCCACTATTCTAGCATTGCTAGGTTCCAGGTACGACTCAAAATCACCCAAGGCATCCAAGGTGGATTTGAAGAGAATGTTGGTGAATGCGCCGGTGTCTACAAGTAGCCTGTGAACTCGGACGTTCATGATGTCGGCGGTTATCACTAATGAGTCGTTGTGGGGCATCAGTACCCCCTCCAGGTCCGCAGAAGAAAATGTTAGCTCGTCAACGAGCTGCGAGGCGGACCTGGGGCCGGAGCTGCCTTCCTGGACTTGATTTATGGCCCGGATCTCGGCCTTCCCCTTTCTCCTAGATATGGAGAATCCTCCGTCCCGGAGGCCTCCTGCGGCTCCGATCTCCTCCTCAAGAACCAAGAGTTCCCGAGTCGGCTCCATATTTTGCTGTGGTTGGGGAGGTGCCCTCCGTCTGTGATGGGGGCCAGGTTGGTCCCCCTCCTCCTCTTCGTCATCGGAGGTGGCCCTCCTCTCGAACCTTGGTCTCTTGGCTGGGGCCTTCTTCACGAACTCGGCCAATTTCCCCTCCTCGTAAAATTTCCAGAGTTGCTTGAGGAGATCGCGGCACTCGCTGGTGAAGTGGCCGATGGCCTGATGGTAGGCACAGAATTTGTTGGGGTTGAGCTTCGTGCGGTCCTGGCGGATCCGTCTTGGCTCCTCCAGCATGGCCTTGCTTTGGACGGCAGTGAAGACGTGGTCGACGGAGACTGCGAGGACCTGGTTGAGCTTTTCTTTGAACTCGTCTCCCTCGCCGAAGGCCTTTAAGTTCCGGGGGGCTTTGTAGGTGCCCCCAGACTTCTTCCCGTAGGGGTTCTTTTCCTCGTGGGCACCAACTTCTTTCAGTAGTGCCTCCTGCATAGCCACATACACCCCCGCCTTATGGCGGAATTCGCTATAAGTGTTGGGACATGCGAGGTGCATTTCCTTCCAGAGGTCGGTGCCCCTCCTGAGTCCGCCCATTGCTGCGACGACCTTAGTGTCGTCGCTTACCGGCTCGCCTTCCTGCAGAATCTTATCGAACCTTTCCAGGTACTGCTGGTCGGTTTCATTCTCGCCTTGATGGATGTTGGCGAGTCGGTGCTTCTGGGTAAGGTAAGATCCAAACCCAGAGAAGTGGGCCAGGAACTCCCGCGAGAGTTGGCCAAATGAGCAGATTGACCCCGGGGCGAGTGAGGAGAACCAACGGTGAGCTCGGTCCCCTAGGGTCAGCGGGAAGTTTCGGCACTGAGTGGAGTCTGTGGCACCGACAGAAATCATGAAATCCGCGTACTTGGCCAGATGGACTTTTGGGTCTGATTCTCCTTCGTATGCGGACATCACGGGGAACTGAATTTTCTTTTGGACCGGTGCGCGAAGGATGGCGGGTGCCAATGGAGAGGTGGGGAGAGTCGTGGCGTCAGGTCCGCCAGACTTGGCCGCTACCTGTGCTTGCAACATTTCAACGGCCTTTTTCAATGAGGTCAGCTCGTCATCACGGGTCACCTCCGGCGGAGGGTGCTCAAAGGTCGTGCGTCTCGCGGACGCACGTCCCCGAGGTGCCTCACTCTGGGGTGACCTCTCAGTGACGGGCTGGAATTGGCATCCGCCGTGGGGGCCTAGCCGGTCAGTGGCGGGCCTCCTTAGTCTTTCGTGGGCTGACCTGCGCGGCTGCTGGTCAGAGTCCCCCTGTGATGCAGCTGGGGCTGCTGCACGCTCATTCTCATCATACCTAGGGCCCAGGCGGCCTTGGAGGACTTCCCTCCTTTGAGATTGGTGGGTGCCAGACGCCCCAGTGTAGGCAGGCTCCCTTCCGGTGTAAGGAGCGAGACCCTCCTCCCCCATTTTGGCTTTACCAGTCCTCTCCCTGCGCTGGCGAGCTTGCGCCGAGCTCGCCTCCTGCTCGGTGGGGAGTACGCTGTAGTCTCCCCCGGTCTGGGTGCCCTGGGTGGGCCTGGTCTGCTCCCTGGTTTCGGCGGCTGGAGCTCGCCTAGGAACTAGGGCGAGCTCGTCCTGCTGTCGCTGCTGCAACCTTTGTAGGGTCGCGATGGTGCGTCAGAGCTCGTCAGGATTGCTGACCAGGTCCCTCAAAGCGGGGGCTAAGTCTTCCTGGGTCGCCGCAGTTCGCTGAGGTCGCGGAGCTGCGGTGCTCTTCTGGCGAGGCGGTTGTGATGTCTCCACCACCTGGTGTGAGGTCTCCACCTCGACCTGATTTTGATTGCCCCCTCTAGACCTTCCCGCAGCTGCGGAGGTCTGTCCCTTGACGGCTGGAGTGTTGGCCATTTTTGGGTTCCGGAGGGGGTAACTCGCTGAAGGGCGTCGAAGTGGAGGGAGGTCGCCTGGGTGACGGAGGTCGCTGGAATGGTTATCGTCCAGCTTAGGTGGAGCTGTGCAAGTTTTCGTCTAACCTCGCGTGTGACGAATTGTCCGAAATTCGGTTTATTCGTGCGCACGCGTGCGTTTGAAAACTTGTTCCGGGCAGATTTTGGGAAATCCGATAATTCGGGTTTCTGTCCGGAGATCTGGATCCTTAGTTCAGGGGATGAAGATGTGTGTGTATCTTCAAGTGTTCTTGAGTTTTGCCAAGAACACCTTCAAACCTTCAAATCTTCAACAAACCCTAATTTTTGTTCTTGGGTATTCTCGTAAACGAAGGTTCTAACCCTCCTTCTAGCGCCAAATTGTTGATAGAATTTGTTAACAGCGTTTGTTTATGTGGCTTTATATCATGTTAATCCTATCAAACAATAATCCAAGAATTTGTGTTCTTGGATGTAAAATATAAGGAGGGAGAGTGGAGAGTTTAGAGAGAGAAATATTGCAAGAGTAGTAGTATTGATTTTCAGAATTGTCAGAATTGTGTGAATAGTACAAGAGAGGTCTTATTTATAGGTGTGTGAGTGTGAGACGGCACCTTACGAGCCTATATGGCTTCCGGTGTTGACGAGGATTCCTTACCCTCGTCTTGGTCTCTCACACTGCTCCCTTTATCATGCCTCATCCTACTACTATGCCTTAGACTAGATGGGCCTCATTAAAAATCTCGCCGTAAACCACCCTTGTGGATAAACCGGACGGAGGGAAAAAGAGTACACCATCGGAGTTCTATTCGACTGATAGGCGAGCTCGTCGGCGAGCTTCGGAGATGAGCCTAGGCGGTTTGGGCGAGCTCCAGGGCGGGCTCTGGTGCCTTGTGGTCCACGAACGTTATGTGATGATGGAGCTCGGCGAGACCTTCCCAGGGATAAAAGGCGAGCTCTGGGCGAGCTCCGCTTGTAGGTTACCTCCATGTGGGCGAGCTCCGCATCTTCAAGGATCCTGGTGGGTCCTGGCGACCTGTTAAGCCTTGCGTAATTGCCCCATGTCGATAGTGTTAGTTCGTCATATCAACAACATCTTCAAAGCTTGGATTAATACTAACATACTTGAATAATGTGTTCAACAAAGTTTCTACAACATACGAATTTTGATAGTTGGAACAAAATGGAAGTTTTTACAACTTTCAGCCGATTTGATCGAATATTTTCACTGCACCAGGCCAGCACTTTGATGAGGGTAGTGTATTTACTGTATCTGTATGGCGGAAAAATTAACAAAAATATTTATATCATTTCAAAATAATTGTTGCAAAAGAAAAAACAAAAAGAGGGTAGTATATTTCACAAATTTGCTAGTGCTAATAACTTGGGCCTTATGAAAAACATACTATGCATTTATTAAGCCCAATTAGAAAAAGGTAGTTGGGCTTCTATCTCTTTAATAAAAGAGGTTGGGCCATTATCCACTTAAAAAAAAACTAGGCCTCGTATTTAATTCTTCTACAAAATAACATTTGTTATTTGCTAATATTCGTCTTCATTATAATTAAACATAATCATAAAGAATAAAAATAAAAAATAAAAAATAAAAAATAAAAAAATCCGTAACGACTTATTTTATAGATATAAAAAAATTATGGCGAGATTTTAAATATTGCATATTTCCTTCTGCCAGGACAGGACAGCACCGACTGTTAATATCATTCGGTCTGATCTCCTTTGACTTCTCATGTGGCTTCCTATGCCTTTTCTCCTACTAATTCCAAACAAACAAAATCAAATAATACAATTTGGAATGTTAGTCAAATCTAGGCAGTTGTAGACAAGAAATGGAGAATAATTACTGTATTGTGCATCAATTGTATCATACTCGTTCGTCCTTTTTAAAAAAAAATCAAGAGTCACTTACATATTAATTTAAAAAAGTAGTAATATTTATAAATTGGTTCATAATTTCTGCACAGAAATATAATTTTTTCCTGTATAGAAACATTTTTTTTTTGCACAGAAATCTATTTGTAATTGGTATCAATTTTGTGAACCATTTTGAATTAAATTCTTATTTAACAAATTTGTGTTTTAAAAATATTGCATCACTAGCTTATTATTTATATATTATTATATATGAAGGCTTCATTACATATATTAATACATTATTATTATTATTATTACTATTATTATTATTATCTGAACACTGTTTGGGGTGGCCTACGCTATCTGTGCGATGCCTTTGATATCTTAAAAGTGCTTTGACAAATAAATCTTTTATATGGAAAGAGAGATATCATTATATTTAAAAAATTTATGAAGTGCTCATTTATGCATGTCATGCCCTACCATATGCATCACATTTGATGTGTTTGGGATATATCATGATTCATGTATCATGGTATGGTCCCATCATGTGTCTGCATTCAAATCTCAATAATTCTCATTTAATTTCTTTCTATTATTAATTCTTAATTCAAAAGTCTTAGGTCCCAATCGATGGATCCCAAATATACATAAACTTGGAATTTTGCTAATTATTTTAACCTAACAATGCACGACAATTATTGAACATTTTTTATTAATATAAAATTTCTGTACTTTTAAATAATAATAATACTACTAATATTTTTATTTTGAAGAGATAATTAGTGGTTTTATTAAAAATAATTCTAGGACATTTCTCACCAAAACAAGAAGCTGGTTATTCATGATTTTCAATTGAGGTTCGTTGAATGTGGATATTTTTATTTTATTTTTGAAAAGAATAAAAATCATTCATATATTATTAGTGGGAAAGAAGTTTTTGAATCCTTATAACTGGTTACAAGAACAGATCTTGAATATAGATTTCTATAAAAATACTCACTTTTTGAATTGAATTATCTTCTATACGTTTTCTTTAATTCTAGGACTCAGGCCATCTCTCTTGTAGAAATAAATTCAGATTTTGTTATAATTGAAAGTCATGACCAAACCTTGTCTTAATTTACTATTATCAATATTCTCGAATTCATTCGGCGCTACATTATTGGAATATTCTCTTCAACGCAATTACTTAATATCTTCTTGGTTGTATGCAAAAGAAATGGTGTTACCTAATGTATCATTTGATGATTGTGTTATATGTTCGAGATTAGGATTTTGGTGATGAAAATTGTACCCTCTTTGTAAAAAAAATTGGGTATCCTTTATGCCCTTTATTTATAAAATCTCTTTATTGATAAAAAAAAAACTTAATATCTTCTTGGTGCGAAAATCTTCCATATTCTCTTCAATATCTTCCTCTCTTTTGCTTTATTGCTACCCGCAACAGGATTTTCCATAAAATTGTTGTAATCCTCGTTGGTTGTAAATTCGCCTTCCAAAGATGGTGTCCATCGCCAAGAATCCACGCCGTCTTGCTGCAACTTCACCTTGCTAAGACAATGCAATAATTTAAAATTATATTAATTATTTTCTTTAATTATACAGTTATGATCTACCTTTTACTGAAGTACACTTCATTCTGGTATCTGTTTTTCGTTAATTTTGACTACACGGAATAAGATAAAACTGAAAAAGTTAAGTATGTGATAAAAAAAATACAAAAGTAATGAGAATAATGTAAAAAATAATAATAAAAAAGTGAATAATAATATCTAGAAAAGGTTTAAAAAAAAAAGACAAATGGAAAACATATAGCGAACAGACGATGTGGGAAACGTATAATGGAACTAAGGGAGTATAATACTTTAATAAAAATATACACTAAACACAAATAAATTTTACAATTCGATTAATAGTATATTTTGTCATATACATATACTCATTCCAAATTGTTTTCCTTAAATATAGATTTTGTGGTTTAAAAAAAAGAAAAGAAAGGCTCCAAAAATTGTCTCTATGTTAATTTCATCGTCAAGTGTTAATGTGCATAATTCGTAAACGTTTTTCTTTTTTTCTTTTATCTTTTCTAAAAAGGAATTATGATATTTGGTCATTTAATTTTACAAATAATTAAAATAATAATACTAATAATTGAAAAAAAGAAAAGAAAAAGTGAAAGGGAAAGGGAAAGGCAGAAAGATTTGTATTAATTAATGTAGAATTTGAGTAGAATTAATTATATTGGGTTCCTTATTTGTGGGAGAGATGATATAAAAATGATTAGTGAGGTCGGGTTTTAAAACAACATAATTTAAACAATTGTCGTACATATCCAATTCCCATTGCCTTTTTTTAAGAATTTCTTAGACATATGTTGGATTCTTTGTGTCACCAAAAACATGATCAACAAAAGTAACCAATTAATTGTTTTCTTGTTTCCTTGCCCTCTTTTTCCTTTCTATGTTAATCCTAGCTAATTAAGGGCCCTTTATCAATCTTTCCAACTCTTTAATTACAAAATTCAAAGCTATATATATATAAATTAATTATTTGTCTTGCATGGTTTTAATATATGACTTCATATCCATATTCATCCTTTCTCTGTCCAAACACTAATTATTTGAAATAGTCGTATGTTTAGTTTGTTTAATTCTTAATAGATTTGACCAAAACCCTCAATATATGAGTGGTACCACATTCTTATATTTACAAATGGCACACCTTGAAAATCTAAGTAATAAAAAAAAAAAAAAATATTCACTCCGTTCCAAAATATTTTTTATAGGTAAGGTGACACACATATTAAAAAAATAAAAAAAATTACTTTACTAATTTTTATGAGTGTGAATTTTTTTGATATAAAATTTAGGGATTAAAGATTTATAAGCCAAACTTTACTTCATTTTGAATTTGGTCCTTTAGATTATACATTTTGATTTTAATCCTGTAAGTTTGTAAAATGATCAAAATCAAAATATTTTCAAACCTATAGGATCAAAATCAAAATATTTTCAAACTTATAGAACCAAAATCAAAATGTGTAATCCATGTGGACCAAATTCAAATTTTTTACAAGTTATAGGACAAAAAAAAAATTAATCCCTAAAAGTTATTGTAGGATGTTATTGAAGTGACGAGAGAATAAAAGAATATTGGAAAGAAGAAGAAGAGTAGTTTATTTGAAATGAGAATGTGTTTTACAGAGAAATGAATTAGTCAAAATAAATCTTCGTATCATGTATATATATAATACCTTATATCACTCTCTAAAATAACTAAGTAACCTACTAATAAAACTAATTACATTTATTATCTTGATATCCCCCCCTCAAAATGGGAGTGGATATTCAACAAACCCATTTTGGATTTGAAATACTTGAATAAGGAGGGAGGCAATGACTTTGTGAGAACGTCAGCTAGATTTTGTGTAGTGGGAATCTGAACAAGCTTGATCAACCCTTGTTGTACCTTTTCTCTTGTAAGATGTATATCAATTTGTATATGCTTTGTCTTCTTGTGTAAAACTGGGTTGTGAGCAAGGCAATAAGCAGACCTGCTATCTGTGAAGATGTTGACAGGTTGTGTGTGAGGGATCTTCAAGTCTTTGCGTATGTATAGTATCCATTGAACTTCACATGTGGTAGTGCACATTGCTCTATATTCAGCCTCAGCTGATGATCTGCTAACAGTAGTTTGTTTCATAGATTTCCAAGATACCAAGGAGTCACCTAGGTAGATTGCATAACCAGTGATACTTCTTCTAGTTTGCTCACATCTAGCCCAATCCGAGTCAGAGTAGGTCTGCAACTGAAAGGTATTGTGAGTGGAATAGAATATGCCTTGACCAATAGAAGACTTAATATATCTAAGTAATCTATGAGCAGCTGCTAGATGAAGATTAGAAGGTTTACTCATGTGTTGTGTTAAGTGTTGTACAGTAAATGAAATATCAGGCCTTGTTATAGTAAAATATAGGAGTTTACCCACAATCTTCCTATACTCAGATGGATTTTCTAACATTGTTCCAGATTCAGAGATATGTTTACTGTCCATAGGAGTTGAGCATGGTTTGCATCCAAGATATCCAGTTTCAGTTAATAAATCTAAAGCATATTTTCTTTGACATAAGTGTAAACCATTATCATTACGAGCAACTTCAATGCCTAGAATATATTTAAGAGTGCCAAGATCTTTAATAGTAAATTTGGCATGCAAAAAAGCTTTAACACTGAGAATGTCAGGGATGCTTGTTCCAGTAAGGATAATGTCATCAACATAGCAAAGAAGGACAGTAAATGCAGAATCTGAAGTTCTAGTGAAAAGAGAAGTATCAGCTTTGGACTGCATGAGACCAATGGAAATTAATGTTTCAGAGAGTTTGTTAAACCATTGTTTAGAAGCCTGTTTTAGACCATAAAGACTTTTGTTCAATTTACAAACTTTATCAACAGCAATTGTGTAACCTTGTGGTGGAGACATATATTCTTCTTCATGTAAATCTCCATGTAGGAAAGCATTATTTACATCACATTGGTGAATACTCCAATTATTAGAAATAGCAATAGAGAGAGGATTCTTACAGTTATAATCTTAGCCACAGGTGAAAAAGTATCAAAGTAATCAATACCTTCCTCTTAAGTGTAACCTTTTGCTACCAACCTTGCTTTGTATCTTTCAATAGATCCATCAGGCTTATACTTGACTTTGTAGACCCATTTACAACCTATACAATGTTTATCTTTAGGAAGAGGAACAATAGACCATGTATTAGTTCTTTCTAAAGCATCTAACTCATTTTTCATAGCTATTTTCCAATTTTCATCAGTGGATGCTTGTTTATAAGTTCTAGGTTCCACTATTTGTAATATTAAAGCTGTGAAAGAATTGTGAGATTTAAATAGCATGCTGTTGGACAGATAATCAGATATAGGATACTTAATATGAAATGAAGTAGACAAATTTGCAGTACTATGATCAATAGACTTGGGTAATGTAGTTTTATAAATGTCTAAATAAGCTGGTGCATGCTTTATTCTAGTTGATCTTCTAATTTCCAAGTCATTTACAATAGGATCAACTATCTCATTTTGAACATCAGTATGAATATCATTACCACAATCATTAATAATGTCATCAGGAAAACTATTAGTAACAGGAATGAAATATCAGGCCTTGTTATAGTCAAATATAGGAGTTTACCCACAATCTTCCTATACTCAGATGGATTTTCTAACATTGTTCCAGATTCAGAGATATGTTTACTGTCCATAGGAGTCAGAGTAGGCCTGCAACTGAAAGGTATTGTGAGTGGAATAGAATATGCCTTGACCAATAGAAGACTTAATATATCTAAGTAATCTATGAGCAGCTGCTAGATGAAGATTAGAAGGTTTACTCATGTGTTGTGTTAAGTGTTGTACAGTAAATGAAATATCAGGCCTTGTTATAGTCAAAATAAATCTTCTTATCATGTATATATATAATACCTTATATTACTCTCTAAAATAACTAAGTAACCTACTAATAAAGAAAATTGATCAAATCGATCAATTGAGCAGCGAAACTCGTCGATTTCCAAATCGCGATTGAATCCCAATTCGCGATTGAAACCCAGAAACTAAAAGAAAATGAATTTAATCCCAATTTGTAACCTAAAGCAATATCAATTAATTGAATCGTTTGAAGAAGAGATTCAGTACTGATACCATATTGAAGTGACGAGAGAATTAAAGAATATTGGAAAGAAGAAGAAGAGTAGTTTATTTGAAATGAGAATGTGTTTTACAGAGAAATGAATTAGTCAAAATAAATCTTCTTATCATGTATATATATAATACCTTATATCACTCTCTAAAATAACTAAGTAACCTACTAATAAAACTAATTACATTCATTATCTTGATAGATGTTCAAAAAATAACTGTAATAAAATTTAAATTAGAATGGGGAGAGTACTCAATAACTAAAAAAGATACTTGGTCAACTCCTACAGAGAGGGGAAAAGAAGAGGATGATGATTACATGTGTTCCTAATCATGATTATTCTCAGGTTTAATACCTTAACTTGTCAAAAAGATTATGATTTTCTTGATACACACGAACATCATTAGCACATGGGGCTCCACTAATAATTATATGTGCGCTTCCTAATCATAGCTAATTAAATCCTTTTAGACATGCTAATCCGCAATTGACTGCTTAAGCATATAATGAACTCTATTTAATGTCATTTTCAAGAGATTATTGTGGGAGAAACCATTCTCAGATTACAACATGCATGCCACTAAATTTTCAATTGTACTAACTCTTAAGTCATCTTCTTTGCCAAATTAATCAACTTATATAATTAATTACTCCCTCCGTCTCATAATTGTTTTCACACTTTCCTTTTCCGTCCGTCTCACAATTGTTTTCACACTCTATAAATGGAAACTATTATTTTAACTTTATTCTCACAATCCAACTAATTTTATTATTTTAATAATATAATTTTACACAACACTCTATTTTTCTTAAAAGTTGTGTCATCCCAAATGTGAAAATACATCTGGACGGAGGGAGTAATATATATGTATGAGTGTTTTTGTATGCGTGGGTCACTGTGTGTGTACGTGTGATCACACTGGCAACTAAAATTAATAATACAATAAACCAATTATATTTCTAGAGGTCGGCAGTGTCTGAGATTTGTCTTATGCTTATAGGCACTTCTCTAAACTAAAACAAATGTTTGTGTGCTGTGCCTGTGTAAATGAATTCATCCATCAGTACCATTATATTAATTTAAAATTGTCACACTATTTAATATTGTTATTTATATAAAATGATATCACAGTATATTTTTATATAGTTCAATGTGCTTTTGTGTAAGAATATTTTAGTATTACTTAAAAGAGTAAATTTTGTGTGAAATTATTTAATAATATAAAATTAATATAATATGTGCTATTTATTAATTAATCAATTATTACGTTTGAAAATGATAAAGTTTTAACAGAGAGTGATAATAATATTTTTGTTAAAAGTTATCAATTTTTTATAAAAATATTATTATATTATATTAAAAGTATTTTTTAAATATTATCATATTTTATGATAATTCTTTTTTTTTTAGCAGCCACACGTTTCATACAAATCTTTTTCATTATTTGAATAAATCTAATTTCATTTGCCTTGGGTTAAATATTTATACTACCTCCGCATTTTTATGGGCTAAATTATTGGACGCGCGCAATTGGTGCGTACAAGTGCAATTTCTAATCTAAATATTTACGATGTGGATTCCCTGCATTTAATATTTTTTTTCTTACCTTCATTTAGTTATGCATCTATATCTATGATAATATAATGACATTTACCCTGAATGGAAGAAATTGAGGAAATATTAAATGGAGGGGATCCAACTCCAAATATGTAGGCCCCTCCGCATTTAAGGACGATATTACTAATTATGGGTAGGATTAAGCGTGATTTTTGTTATTTATGAGTATAATTATATAATCATTAGTAGGATGTAATATGTACATAATATTACTTTTTAAATAAGACAATCATTATCTTATTTAATTACATTCCTGTTATTGGAAAGTCTCGTATGCAACTGGTGTACGGTACACTCACTTAACAGTTAAAATTGTTTATAATAAAAAATTACGAGTTAATATACTGAAAAATTTACACTGTTATCGATTTTTAATTGTAAACTTTTCAGTATATTAATCTGCAACTTTTCAGTGTACATTGTTCCAACTGTTGAATGAGTGCATCAAGTGCACATGAGATGTGTTCGGTCTTATTTTATGGAGTAATTATCTTCCTCAATTAATCTCTTATGTCACAATTAATAATTTTTTTGGTTAGTGTTTTAAAAATTTGAAGTTAAACACTATGAAGATAAATAGCCATTCAAAATATGTAAACATAAAAAAAAAAAAAAAATCAGTTACCATTTAAAATTTAAAACAAGTGTCGCATAGACGTACTTACATTATTCAGAAAGATAAAATTTCGAATTGAGCTGAATATATATTTTAGTTAAGTGATTGATGAGATTTTGGTTCTAAATTATCGAAATAGTCATTCATGCTTTCATCGTCTTTTATTAATTTTTTTCCGTCATTAATTTATAAACTCTTTTTTAATTAACAAAAATATATTTTCCATTATTTTGAGAACAAATAATCAGAGCCTTTGAATAAAAAATTACTCCCTCTGCGAAAAGATAATTTACACCTTCATTTTTTACACGAGTTTTATTTTTAAAGAAATTGGATAAAATAATAATCTATAATTAAATATATATATTTTTATGAATGTATACACAAATTAAATATTTTTATTTAAAATATGTAAATTATTTAAATAAAAAATGGGTAACTTACATATTGGTTAAAAAAATGACTATATTTACAAATTGATTTATAATATTTACACAGAAGTATATTTTTTCTGCACAGAACCAATTTGTAATTTTTGTCAATTTTGATAACCATTTTGTAAATTTTCCTAAAATATTTTGCAAATTACGCGGAGAGATTTATTTTTTATGTGGAGATGTCAACGACTCACAAATGGGTGACGTAAATTATTTTGATTAACATGATCTAATTAAGTATAGGTCATTTGGAATTACAAATAAACTAATGTAGGTCTTAATGATGTATAGTATAAATTAGAGGGTGATTAAGTCATTTTCTGATCATGTAATGATCGTTTAAATCTCAAGATTACAACTATTGGGATATTTGAATGATCACAAGAAAGAGATGTGTGTCAAAGAATATGGTGTCATTATCAAGTATTAAGTCCCCCTTTTTTTAATTAATTATGGATTAATGAATTAATTAAAGGTCAGACACAAGATTAAAAAGTTCCAAATATTCTGGTTTTTCCCACTTTCTAGACCAAACCACTAAAATGGGCCGAGGGAGTAGTACTCCGCGTGTCTAATCAACTCATTCTACAGCCCACTTTGGTGGGACCCTATCAACAAAAAAGCAATACCTGTTTGGTAAAAAAAAAAATACTGCATGATAAATAGTACTCCCCCTGTTCCGCAGCAATTTGCACACTTTTTTTATTTGAACGTCCCACACAAATTTGCACACTACTAAAAAAGGAAGCATTGATCTACGTCCACACTCACAAACCTTTACACATATTTACCCATATACCACTACTTTATATATGAAACTATTTTTTCTTAAAAAATGTGCCGTCCCGTAGGGTGCAAATTCCTACGGGACGGAGGGAGTATATGTTATCTTATACAACAGTTTAATTTTCTAAAATGGAATACTTAAATTATTATATTTATATTTTATTTTAATATATTTAATTTATACACCATATACACTTAATTTTACATATTATGTCTACTTTCTTAATAATTGTAAAAAAGGTAAGTGATATATTTATTGTGGATTGAGAAAGTACTTTTTAAACAAAAAATACAGAGCAATTCTCATATAAATTGAATGTATTGCTAAATTTAGAATAGGTATTATGTGAGTAATACTCACGGAAATAATTTTGTAAACGACATATTTTATTTCACGCAGTAACACACATTTCGGTGTGTAGTGTTAGTTCATATGCAGTGTAGTGTTAGTTCATATGCAGTGTGGTGTTAGTTCATATACAATATGATTTTAGTTCATTCACTGTGACATACTAAGTGTTGTGTTAATTCATATATAGTGTGGTGTTAGTTCATATACATTGTCGTGTTAGTTCATATACAGTATTTTATGTCATTTATCTCTAAAAAAATCAAATATCAAAATACTTAAAATAAATTGTTGTTCACCATAAAATTTACTGTGTGTATCATTCACATAATACTTTGCCCTAAATTTAAATGTACCTATTCATTTTTTAGTTAATTCTATTTTTTTTTTCAAATTGTAATTTAATCTGAATTTTAAAAATTTTGCAAACAAAATCTTAATTTAATATTTTGTTGCAATTCGAATTAAAAAAAAAATTTAAGTTCAAAAATAAATTTTCACCTGCTTTACAATAAATAGTTACTTGTATAATGTATTGATATACTTAAATTGGTTTGAAAATTAATATATAATTGATTATTATTTTTTGAGTGGTTGATATCAGCCTTGGGGTTAAAATTGCTAACAAATTTTCAAATTAAAATTTTGTTTGCAATAATGCAATTATTTATAATTAAAATTTTAATTTTATTAAAAATAAAAATGTTATAAATTTAAATTTTAGTAAAAACGATCAGTGTTATTAAAAATGATATACTTAATTTACAACATGCATCTGTGCATGGAAGATTTTTTCAGAAACTAAGGACCTCTTTTATATACTCATTTTATTTATATTAAAAAAATTACCATAACTCACACTAATATATCGACATGGATAAACTTTGATTATATTTCAAAATGATTAATATTTCAATAGAAAATGGTATAGATATTAAATAGAAAATAATATGTCAATTTTCTTTTCTTTTTTTATCAATTGAAAAGTTTTCACTGAAACAAAGTAGAAGGAGTAATCAAATTCTTATAATATGTTAATTTTCTATATATTGACTATTCTTCATTTCACAATTAAAAAAAAAAAAAACTCCTTTCACCCAAATACATGTTTTTCATGATGATTACATGGATTTTAAGCAAGTAATTCCTCCATCCACGATAAATGGTCCATGTTATTTTAAACGACTGCTACAATAAATAGTCCATTTACCTAAAATAAAAATATTATAATCATTATTTTTATTTTAAATACACATACACTCACTTTTACACGTCACATCAAATATTTTTTTAATAAACAAATATTTTTTAATACTAATATTCTCACATTTACACATCACATCTATTTTTTCTTAATAACCGTGCACAACAAAAATGATCCAATTATTATGGACGGAGCGAGTATAAATGTAAAATGTGATCAGTAAAGATAGTATAAAACACAACACAATCAATCAGATGGGCTAGTTCACCTGACAATCGGGTTCCTCACTTAAATGAGTGACCCAAATTTGATTCCCTTTATTATTATTCTCCAATTATAATTTAATTTCACATATATCATTGATTTTACAATTAGACTCACATTAATTATTTTATTTTATCTAATTTATTGATTTTATTAATTTTTAAAATATATGTGTTATAATATTTGGGCATAAATTTTATGAATCAATATAATATTAGAAACATCAAAATATTAAGTAGAAAAAATAAAAGAAAAACATAAAAATATCTTTATAAGAGTGTTTTATTTACAAATAGATTTAATATATTTGCACATATAAAATTTTATATCTCAATTTTATTTTGTCTAAATAAAATTTATATCTCTATATAAATATTTTAAAATATCTTTATAAATAAGACTAATTTTTTGAACTTATTTATAAATGTTGAAAAATAAAAAAAAATTACATTGGATTTGAGAGAGAGTTGATGATGCGAGGAGTAAATTGGAAGAAATAAGAAAATGGAGGGGCCAAAAAGTAATAATAAGGGCGGCCGCTAGCCTAGGATAGAGAGAGAGAAGGTGTGAAAGGAGGGGGTCATCGTCAAAAAGCGCGACATAAAACGTGGGGCCCGCAAGCGAGGAAATCCAGATTTAGCAGAAATTTTGTGGACCCACAAATCTAAGGGGTGAGCCGTTGCTTTCATGACTCTTCTCACGCAATTTTTCCACCCTCCCCAATTCACCCACCACACTTACTTACACTGCTATTATATATATATATATATATATATATACACAAAATGCTCCCTCCACCGTCCATAAAAACTTGATTCTGAGGTTATAATTTTTTTAAAAAGTATTTCATTTATTCTGAATCTATTTTTATATTTATATTTTTAATAATGGACATATATATTAAAAAATTACTTTATTAAAATTAATGAATTTTTAATTTGTTATACTCCCTCCATTCAAGAACAATTCCTGTACTTGGAGTTTTGGACATAATATATACATAGAGTATTTGAGTGTAAATTAAATAATAAAATAAAAAATATAATTCTAATGACTATTAGAATATTTTATTTTTTTGGTGTGTAAAAATAGAGTATAAATATTTAAATAAAAATAATATAGAATATATTTATAAATAAAAATAATTATATGTGAATATAAAGTCAATAACACTGTTTAATATTAAATGATGGCTGAAATGTGATAATAAAGTAATTATTTCTATAGTAAAAATGCGAATACTTTTTAGTGAATAGACAAACAAAGAAAATAAAATAATTATAACGTATGTAGTTGTAGGTGTTTGAAGGTATTTTTTGTACCTATGTGTTAACTTTTGAGGGTGGAAATAAAAGTTTTATTGATTAAAAAAAAAGCAAATAAACATACTTTAGATGTTGGGATTTTAATCCTATATTAATTAGGTTTATATAATTTGAGGTCTATTTTGGAAGAAAATGTAAAGAATGTTTAATTAAAGAATATTCAGTAGTTTTTACTTTTTAGTGTAGTAAATTGAGAATATATGAATGAGGGGGAAGATAGTTAAATCAATCAACAATAGTTACAAGCAAAACTTTGAGTTTAAAAAGATATTTATTACATAATAGAAGTAGTAACTGTTTCAAAAGAAAATAAAAAAGAAATAATATGTGCATGATACGTACATTTATTAGTAATTCTTTTATCATGAATACCACGAACTTTTATTGTGTTATCAAAAATATTATTAATTGTTTCATGAAATAAATTATTGTTAAATTATATTTTTTAATAAAATAATTAATATTATTAAGAAATACAGAAAATATAAAAAAAGTTTAGTAGTAAATTTTATTCACAATATATATATATTTGCCTATTTATTAGAATTACGTTTAGGAGTGAAGCAAATAACGAAAATACTGGTATATCGTACTTACCATAATAAAAAATATTGAATTTATCAAAAAATTCGGTACGGTATGATATCATACTAAAAATTTCGGTACGCTATCAGTATAGAATTTTAAAAATTTCGGTATACCGGTATATATCAAAATACTAAAATATTTTTGGTATCTCGTTATACCGCTATATACCATTATAATAATTTAATATTAAATTTTAATAGTAAACTTATTTTCATACATAATTAATTAAAATTATACTTAAATTATTTTGCTATAGTCCGGTATGAAGGTATAATAAATATTTTTTTTCATATAATACAAGAGCAAAATGTGTATTACTATATTGTTCATATATTCATATAGTACATTTCTTTTACAATAACACGTATTTGTCCATATTGTAACACACATTTGTTCATATTGTAACACAAACTGATGAGAAGATATGTGTTACTATTAGAGAAAATGTGTGTTACAATCTTATAAAATATTATTTATATATATATATATATATATATTCATTTATTTTTATATAATAAATAATTTTTTATATAATACAAGAGTAAAATGTGTGTTACTATAAGAAAATATATTGTTTTTCTCATAAATATTTATGAAAAAATAATATTTTTTATAGTAACACGCATTTTTTATTAGATTGTATGAAAAAATGTTATTTTTACAAAAACAAATGAATATATGTAAAGAAAACAACATTTAATCTGATTGTAACACACATTTTATCTAATAGCAACATGCATTTGCCCAAATTGTAACATACATGGGAGTCGAAAAATCTGAAATTATAGTTGCGAAAATTTTGAAAAAAAAAAAAACCAAATTCGACCTGACTCGATTAAGAACCCGCGAATTTTTAATATATATGATATGTTTCACATGAGTATGCTTATATATATATATATATAGAATTCAATTTATTTATTTGTTTTATTCGTACTATTCCTCCACTCTTTAATTGTACGTGCAAACGAAGTATGAAAGATAAACGTGCTACTTTTCTACTCGAATTTATGAATAAATATATGAAGACGTGGAGACGATCCATTTTCAAGTGTTAAAATGGGTATGGATCACATTTACTTCATCCGTCTCAACTCTTTCTTCTAGTTTTATTATTTTTTGTAAGGAGAATATAATAAACGTGTGAAGAAAGAATTGGAATGAAGGTAGTACACTTTTTGAGTGCACTCGGTGTGCTTTACAATAATTAAAAAAAATTAAATATACAAATTTGCACAATAACACAACTTGGCTCGTATTAATCAACTTGTATATATATCTCATTGTCATACACATGATTAAAGGAATTTTTTTTATCAATGAAGAATTATATATGCTATTCACGTGTACGCAAAAGGGTTGTTAATTTTCTAATTAGTTCAAATTTCAAGCTAGGCTAGGTTCAATGGCACCTGTCATTTCTAATTCTCTGCTGAGAATGAGACTGAATAGTCTTTTTCCAATATTAATGCAGAAGCAAATTCATGTGATTTATTAATTAATAGGCAATAATTCTGGAGAATGCCAAACAAATCTGTGCCTTATACAATTTGATTGAAAGTTTCAAATAAAAATTATTTCTTTATTATTAATACTACATCCTTAATTAAAGACAAACTCATTATATTAGTTATGAATTATTTTTTAAATTTGGGGCATTTAAATAAGTTCAAAAAAGTAATCGCATTTAATAATAATTTAGTGTGAGTGAGATTGTGTAATTATGATTAGAATTACAGCCGCTGCAACGAATGATATCCAATGAATGAAGGAGTGGTCCATATTCCAAACAACATGGAAACCGTACAAGGATTCCGTATCCCCTTCTTTCTTGTTTTTTCATTCTGAAAATATTAAAATGATTTTACCAAAACACCCCACCCAACCTGCTATATGCATGCAGTTCTCTCTCTCTCTGATCTCTCTCTCTCTCTGAGCTTGTAGTTTGCTGGACCATGGTACACATAGGATTGGACTCATTGATTTCTTCATATGCTCCATATATATATATATATAGGTTCTATTCTATTCATGTCTAGTTTTTGTTTGGTGAGGGGTTGCCTTTCCTAACCCAACCCCGACCCCATCTAATTAAACATCTTAATCCTACAGTATACCCTAGTTCAAAGTTAGACAGATCTTGTACAAAAATTCGAGTTTTTAATTAGGGAGTTGTTATATTAATTTTTGGGTAAATTTCTTTACTTGCCCACTTTAGAGTGGAAATTTTCCTTTTTTTACTTTCTTTATAAGAATTTTTTTTTGCCCAATTTAGATATAAAATATTCATTATACCCTTACTACTCTAATTTTATTCTTAATTGACAATGAGTTGACAAACTGATAAGATAAATTTGATTATGAGTGTTTTTTTTTATTGTTAAATGTTAGTTGTAAGTTTGGTTATGAGTGTGATAAATTAGAATTTGCAATTACTTATGTTTGGTTATGAGTGTAATAAATTATACTTGGTTATAAATTAAAATTTGAGTATTAAGAGTAATATAGATTTTTAGGTTCAAATTTGATTAAAAAGAAAATTTTCTTGAAAGATGGGGAAAAAGAAAAAAAAAATCACTTCTTCAAAATGGACAATTTTTTGTATTTTCATTTAATATTTTATATTATTTTATTTATATTCATACTTCAACAATCTCCTCCATTCGTGTACGGACTTCTTAACCTCTATCACTTGGGTAGGAGCTTAGTAGGCACAATAAGTAGACTATTTAATTAATATGAACAAAATTATTTTAAAGTTAGAATCAAATTCAGGATGTTGGGGCTTGGTATAAACAAATTTTGTGTATGTTTCATGCATGCACACTATCTCAATGAAATATTTACGCAATGTGCATGTATGTACTGTTTATGTACGAAATATATATATGCACATATTTTGGGATAAATATGTACAAAATGTATGCATAATATTTATGTTATGCCTAATCAAATATGCTCCAATTCTTTGTCTTATTTATACGTAATCAACCCTACTTTTACACAGCTAAAAAAATCTTTTTACACTAAAAAAATCAATAAAAAATATTTTTTTATTTAATTATTTAATTTTACACTCACATATTCCATTTTTCTTTGGTACGTGTGTTATTTCGAAGTGTGAAAGTAATTACACAAAGAGGGAATATATATAAATATTTATTTGTTAATATATTGATATTATATATGATTGATAAATTTACATCTTAAAATATGTATCTGAAAGTCATTACAGACATATTTATTTAAGAATATACATGAATTCTATATTTACTATTTTTATTTTTTGGTGTTCAAATAAGATTTATATTTTTTGTTCATGTCAGACCCAAAATTTTTTAGGACTGGCTCTGATAATATGGGGGATATATAATTAGTAGTGACATTTGACGAAAAATAATTTTCTTGATTAAGTAATTGAATTATTTAACACCAATACTCCTATATATATTTGAAAAATTAAATAGTTAATGATGTAAATAGCTTGTGAGGGTTCATGAGGTGCTCTTAGTAATTTAAGATTGCATCAAATTTGTTGGGGACAATTTGTGATTATCGGAATTGCATCATTTGCACCTCGCTGGAACGGCCCTGGGCTGGAATGTCTTCACACTCCCATACGATTTTATTTTAATCTCATTTAAAAGTTTAAATTTGTAAAAAAATTCTGAAAATTAATTTATCAATATTGACTTTCTAAAATAAACCTAAATTTCTGGGATTAATACCAAAATCATCTCATAAATTTTTTCACTTTTTTTTATTTGGTTTCATAACTATGTAATGTTTCAATTTAGTCTCAAAACTAAAATGTTTCAATTTAGTCATGTAACAATTCAAATCTAACCAAAATAGTCCCAAGTAGCCAGAAATGACATAAAATGACATCGTTTTACTCACGTGTCAGTCATGTACGTTATATATATGAAAAACTAATATATTTTCTTATGATAACACACATTTTGCTCTTATATTATATTAAAAAAAATTATTTCTACAAAAACAAATGAACATATGTAAAAAATCTTATAGGAACATACATTTGACTTTATAGTAACATTCATTTGCTCATATAATAACACAAATAGAGGCAAAAATTCTAAAATTTGAAAATTATCTAGATCCAACCAGACCCGATCAAGATCCGTGAATTATTAGAATTTTTTTTAAAAAATTAATACTACATGTACACTATTGCATTTAAGATTTTGTGTATTATTTATATATGTATATGTATGAAACTAATTAACAGGTTCCAATTTTTCCTTGATATATAACGTTGTGATTGTTTTTTTTTTTTTTTTGTGTGTCTTATGTTATTTTCTCATTACCTATTCTATTTATTAATTGCGAATATATGTAACATCATAAAAAAAACCAAAATTCAATTAAAAAATATTATCTACCGAGAATTTTGAGATGCGTGTATTTTTTGAATAACTTCAGAAAGATGATAATTAAATAATTAATTAATACATCCGATTTATTTGAATAGTCACATAATACAGGACATATCGGAGTTTAAATCGTTGACTTTTAAAATCAACCGGTTAAATATAAAAGCCTGATAATTAATTTGGTCTCTTATAAATTCATATAATAAATCACAAACACTGTTTCATTAATTGAATTCATGAATTGAAGAAGTAGATCGTTTACAGAGAGAAATAATCGAACAAATGATACTATTAAATGTATTCTATCCTATATCTATTGTGAATGGAGTCTTGGTGTTTTTACTATATCGTATTAGTTATAAAAAGACTAACTATGTAATAGTAATACATTAACTAATCTTCTAATATACTACCCTTAATAGCTCCCTCAAAATGGGATTAAGATCGTCTTATGTACAAGAAGCTCCTGTGCAGATATTGATTTTTGGATCACACACCGTTCAATATAAAAAACTGCTGGATGTGATCCTAATATGTGTGATATAGGTTAAAATGACATATATTTTAAAATGGAGAGTAGAGATGACAATATGATAGGTCGAGACGTAAGCTAGAAGATCCAAATCCATCCATTCTACGTACGGGGTAACTCGGGCAGACCCACCGCGACGCGAGTCACGAAACGGGATGATCCATACATCACGGATTCAAATCATGACGCACCAAATTATCACCCTAATGGATAGAGTATATTGCAAGGAGTTTATTGTAAATGGAGAATTGGTGTTTTTACTCTATATTATGAGTTTGCAAATAACTATGCAGACTAACTAATCTTCAAATAAACTATACTTATACAACACAAGCCAAAATTTTCCTTTGATTAGAAAATATTTAGGATTTCCAACTTAATCAACTATGGTTCTTTAAATATGTTTGACATGATCTGAAATTTGCATATGTAATTATACATCAATCCCAAATGGAAGTTCGATAAATCTGTTCTATATAATGTCAATAGTCAATTTCAAGGAAAAAATATAAAATGGTTCAACAAATTCACACAAATTACATATTGGTTCCATGCAAAAAAAAAAAATACTTCCGTGCAAAAAAAAAAATTTACATGCAAATATTATGAACCAATTTATAAATAATATAGTAATTTTTTTAAATCAACTGGTAAAAGGAACCCAATTTCAATACCATCAATTAGGACGTTCACCAGTCACTTGATATATACATATATATATATATATACAATATATATATATATATATATATATATTGTGTGTGTGTTGTGTTCTATTTTAATATTTTAAAAATATATTTGTGGGGTTAGGGTGCTTTATTGGGGGTTTTGAGCCATATAGGTACTTGGTGGACCTGCCTATATTGATTGCTTGGGTCATGAGTTGATAAATCAAATAAATATATTCTCCAAACAGTCCATGTGTATCATTTATTCCAGATTGACATACAATTCTATCTCCATCGTTTGCCTGAATTTAGTTACAACATCATTTACTCCAATATTATATTCATACATTCCTTTCAAAAATAAATTATATTCATACATAAATTTACAATGATGTTTAACAATATATCTTTTTTATCAATAAAAGAACTGTATAACAAAAAAGGGTCACACACACACCCAATATTTTTTTTACAGTTACAACTTTACATCTAAGGATTATTTTAGAATTCGACAGTTAATCTTCAAGAAGAAAGCATCATACATAACATACCTGCTCTTTTATATATAATCAATTCCATTTAGTTTTCAGCTTTCTATCCACACTTCTAAACTATTCTATCACATACATATAGAGCAAAATACGAGAGCTCTATTTTTTTGTTTACAAATCTTCACCACAATCTTGATTTAATTTCGTTTCTATCAAAAAATTATTATTTTTATACAGTTTTGATTCCTTCCTTTCTACATTAACCATGAAGTACATTGTCATATATGTAAATGCCCTTAATAAAATATTAAAAAAGTGGTTCATATCATGAATATTTTTTAATAAATTAAAAAAATAATTTGTATATTATAAAATAATCCATATCATAAAAATAATTTATACAATATTTATCTAAAATATATAATTTATATATGAACTATTTTTGCTTCACACTTCGCCATTAATAAAAGCACTAAGAGAAAATAGGTAGTAATTAATGTGAAGCGGATACTATTCAAAAAAAAATTAACTATTACTCTTTAAAGGATAAAAGTTTCAAAAAAAAAATTGAACTTTTCTTTTTTTGAAAGATAAAAATGGTAAGATGTACTTAAACCACATCAATTATAATTTTACAAAGTAAATCCATTACAATTTATACGGTAGACATACAATTAATTGAGTATTCCATACATAAAACTGAACGAAAAGTGATAATGGACAGTGAGCTCGAATCCACCCTCAAGAACAGAACTTAATTTTACTATCAATTCTTCAATTGAAAACCTGCTTTTTCCTCAAAAAAAAGCTGTTTCAAGTCTTCCAAAATTTTCAAATAGTTCTTTGTCGAACAATACCCAATATTTTCTTTGGCGTCAAAAGCTAAACAAGTGTTCTCCAAATTATATTGAATCCTGTTTTTTCATTGATTAATATTGAGCCAACATATCAAACTCATTAATAATCGAGCTAAAATTGACATACATCCATATGTTTAATTAAGGTCATAAAAATTACTGTGACTTCACAGTTGTATTTTCTTATTCAGGCCACACTTCTTTACTCTAGTTTATTTTAAATTTAAAAAAAACCATTTAATTTAAATTATAAAAAAATCATTTATAGGCCAAACTTCACCAATTAAGTCTATGAACTCGTAACATTTGATTAGACACTTAGGGCTCATTTGGTTCGTAAGATAAAAGTATCTATCCGTAAAAAACATGCATGTTTTCGACGGATAGATACTTTTATCTTTCGAACCAAATGAGCCCTTATCTAAGTAAAAACTGATTTGTTGCCATATATAAAGAAATTGCAATTTGCAAACTTCAATTAGAGTAGGTATTGTATGAAAGTGGTACGTATCGGTGGTCAAATTTTTCAATTACTTTATTTTTCTGGAGAATACAAATATTTCAATTACGTACGCTATCAAGAAATTTTTTCGCAAATGTCAATTTACTAATTATCGTCGATGTCTTCTAGCCCATTTACAAAAAAAAAAAACAATTAATTAAGCCAAAAAGCTCAATTATTTTATGACATAAGTAGCCGACTTATTAGACAAATTTGGGTCGAAACATATCAATTATAAAATGGAGCTCCGGCATTTGTGGTTGTCTTTATATTTCGGCGCATACAATCATTTAAATTATACTATTTCGAGGGATTAGGCAATATGCTGTCTTATTATAACTATGAATAGTTCCTTAATTCAGAAAACTAATCAAGTCTTTTCAAACCTAATTTACAAGAATCGATTTTTGTGAAATTTATTCGTAATATAAAATTATTATTGTTATATTTATTTAACTGATATCAATATATAATATCGTAATATTTTATATTGTAATATTAATTTACAAGTATAATATTATCAATAAATATATGTACTGTGTCAATAAATGAATGCAAGAATATTAAATCCTAGCTACAAGTCTCACTGTGATTGCCAGTTGCTAGAATAACTTGTGACTTGTGATCTACTTGAGCGGTGAGGTAAATGTGGAGAGAAGATAAATGAAAATTGAAAGGTTTATTGTGAAGTAAATATATGTGTTTTATTATTGAAAGATGATATACTTTGTGTAAAAAATTTGAAAATATTTTTTACAAAAATTGAAAGAATATTTTTGTAACATCCACTTTTAACTAAAGTGATACTCCCTCCGTCCCGAGTCTTTTTTCCAAAAGATCTGGTCATACGAATTAAGAAAAATGTAGAGTATGTGAGTGTAAAGTTAATTAATAAAATATAAAAAGTGTACTTTATTGATTTTTTTTAGTGTAAATTAATTCTTTTTTAAGATAAAAAAAAAGAGTTGAGAGGTCCCAAAATTTTAAAAAAAAAAGGAAAAAAAGAATGGAACAGAGGAAGTAATAAATTATACTAAATCTATATCTTATATAACTATCTAATATTATCATGATCTCACACAAGATTTTTTTTTTTTTTTTTGTTATACTCCGGTTTGAATATTGAATTTATTTCAACTCAATGTCTTGTTTTTATTAAATTTGTACTCTGCATACCACGTAGGAAAAAGGTGCCCTGAAAATCTAGTCGGATGCCATTTTGTAAAGCAATTTGAAAAGTTGTGCATGGATAAAATTGACAAAATCTTAACGTTTCAAGTATACCGCATAATTGAAATTCTTTTTTTTTTTTAATAAAATTGATTATTTTTATTCAATTATGCAGTTCCACATTACAATTATGACAACTATACTTTTAATAAAAATAATTTATATTATTTTAAAATATATTTAAGTTAAATGATAATCACATTCAAAAAAAAAAAATTGTAAACCGAAATTGGCCTACCGGTAAAAGTTTGAGACGGAGTATGTTCTTTTCTAGGTTTCAAGTTCCAAATCTGAAAAGTACAATCAACTCATGAGATGAGTCCCCTCGTTAGTAAGCGGCGATTTATGAAATCCACGAACTAGTCGATCCTTGAAATCTGTTGTGTATTTGTTTTTTTACCTTTTTGAAAACTACTATTTATTTTATTATTATTATTTTCAATACTTTTTATATTATTCTCTTTATTTTTTTACTTTTCTCCATCACATCACGTATACTAAGTCAATATTTTATACTCTTCTTAATATTTGTGTGCAAAAAAATAACGAGCAACTTATAGTGGGATATAGAGAGTATTTGTTATTTTTTGTGTTTTTTCATCTATGTTAGAGAATCCGTAGTCTCACAATAATTTGTGATTTTTCTATATATTAGGAGATTGAGTAACTCCCATCTATGTAACTACGTAACTCCTAAAATCTACCTCATTTCATTTGTGGATTATATATATATATATATATATATATAATATTATTTATATATTTTATTATATATATATTATAATTAACAAAATGGATGCCAAATTATATTTAAAAAAACATTCAATGAAAATTTGTTAAATACATGTGCCAAGATTTGTTGAAATGTAGGATTGTCAACGGGGCGGGGACGATGGGTCAATCCCCGTTCCCGTGGTCGCAGGGATTCCCCAGCCCCATAAATTTTACGAGAAAAATTTTGTTCCCATCCCTATCCGCAGGGATTCCCCGTTCTCCACAATTTCTTTTTTACTTTTAAATTTTTAATAAGCATAATAAAAAATTAAATGAATAAAAATCTAAAAAAATATTATTAAAATTTAAAATGTATAAAATACATTAAATCTAATATATTATATATTATACACACATGAATGATTAATTGGTTATATATATGTGTGTATATGTATATATGTATAAATTAAATATATAGTATAATATACTTATATGATATATATAACATGTTAAATATAATAGGTATATAATTATATAGTTATATATATTATAACTATATATAAATTAGGCAGGTACCCGCTGCAATCCCTATCTCCGTCCTTGTCTACGAAGCAAAAAAAAATTTCCATCCCCGTCTCCGACCCCTTTTTTTTTTGGGATTCCCCGCTCCACTCTCAAGCCTATTGAAATGTTCAAAGTTAGTGTATCTAATCAGTAATCAACTAGTATTTACCTGAGTTTATAAGCTCTTTAAACAGCTTATAAATTGTTTAAGAGTTTAGAAGCACTCTTAGAGTGTTTGGTAAAATAAGATGTTTGACAGTTTATAAGATATTAAAAGAACCTTATTACATTTTATAATCTACAAAAAAAATAAAAGTTGAGATATCCTTACTTGTTTTTATTAACAATGATGCAGAAATCGGCGTAGGCAGCCTCTTACTGACCCGATTTCTGTAAAATCATCACTTTTAGGCGTTTTTAGGCCTAGGCGCCCCTAGACAGCAAAAAATTTGTATTTTTTTATATTAAAAAAAAACAAAAACTAGGCGGCCCTAGGCGCTAGGCGACAAAAAAACGTCTGATTACCAATTTCCGACTTCTAGAATCTTATTTATTACCACCTCCATCACCCGCCCACCCACCCACCCACCCACCTCACTCCGGATCCCACCACCCCTAGTCCTATCTCAATAGAAAAAATAAAAAATATATTTATTTCAACAAAATTAAAACTCTTAAAAATAATGATAAATTATTAAAAAAATTATGTGAATTAATCAAACACTTTAATAACTTATAAACTATTTAAAAATAATATTTTATAAAGTTTTAAAATAACTTATAAAATATTAGATGTTATAATATATTTAAAATATTGTACAATGATTTAAGGTGTAAGTGAAGTAGGAAGGCATTATCCTAGATATTATCACATCAATTTCCATCCCATCAAAAATAAAATGACATTAATTAATGAAAATAAAAAAAATAAATGGCATTAATGGTAAAAATTCGTAGTTGGGCTGGCAGTGGCCCATTAATGACAGCAATTCCAGCGGATCTTTCATGAAAAGAAAAACCCCAACTACTAGTCCTAATCTGAGAAGGCCCACTTAGACTTGGCATTTATTTGTTTACAGCCCCACGACGGTGAAAATTAAAAATTAAATAAAAAGGGTACAGTCGTAATTTCGTTATTATAAAGGTCGAATTATTGCATGGTCCACTGCTCCCACCACACACACTCTCTCTAGAAAAAAAATAAATACCAATAAAATAGTTCTGACACACTTTTTCTCTCTACGACTAATACCATGTTCTAAATAAAAAATGACATTGAAAGAAATGGAAAAAGCTTGTATTGAATATTGACTGATTGGAGCAGAGGAGAGAGAGAGAGAGAGAGAGAGAGAGAGAGACTTGTAAAACTTGCAACACTATAAAGACTATAAAAATACTCCTTGATAGTGGTAGATGCATTATATGCTTGCAGAGAGAAAATGAAGTGAGAAAAGTCGAGCAAAATCTGCAACGTCTGAGATTATACCATTTCTACAGTAATCAAAGTCCTTTGTTGTTTGTTTTAAGCGTATAAATACGTATATGCTTGAGGTCAGAGGTAGGCGCACGCGCATGCATCGGTGCGGGAGTTGATTTATAGTCGTGTGTGGAAATCTGTGCTGTTAACAGAAGGCCATTAACGCTGGTTGAGGCAAAAATGGACTTATAGCTCATGCGCCATTCTGAGCAAAGGAAGTTCAATTTCGTCGAGGAATATCTGGGTCTTTGGATTTTCATGAGATTCTAAGATCTGAAGCAGAGTCTGGCTTCTTTTTTTCCTGAATTGCTTATTTCTAGCGATTTGGAGGTTCTATCGATGGTGGTATTCCTTGATTGCATTTTGCTGAATTTGGGTGATTTTGTGGAGAGGATCAAGGCTGATGGTGCTGAGTTCTGTAATAGTTTGTAGCGCATTAGGCTTTGGTTGAAGCAGAATTTCGTCTCATTCTGTTCATGTGAAGACTCTTGTGCAATTTCTTCAAGTTCCATACAAATTGGTGAAGTGGCTTCACGCATTGAATTTCTGGTGCGTGATTGAGAGGATCAAGTGCAGGTATTATGCTAATTTGGGGTAAAAAGGAGGCATAGGGAGCTGATTTTTTTACTTTTCGGGAGTTTTTCTTTTTGATCTTTTCAATTATGTGTTTTGCTATTTTGCAGTTATTGGTGCTTGGCTGCTTCTCCAAGTGTTGTTTGATTATTCATAATGAAACTCTCCCCTGCCTTAAATCAGCAGTCTCCTGAAGGTATGCTAGCTGTCTTCGTTGACGTTATGTTTTTTCTGGATAGAGTTGAATCTTTTGTAGTATTTTCTATTCTAGTTAGTTCTTTTTCTCTCTCTCTCTCTCTCTTTTTTTTATTATTATCTTCCTTCTGCAGAATCTGTAAACGAAGAACATGATCTCTTTTTCCTGCAAACATCATTTATAGTTTCTTTCTATTATGATGAAGATTTTGAGGGAGGTTGACCGTTGAGCCTTTTTCTTTTGCTCAAGAAATAATATTATAAAAAAAGTGAATAGGACATCATTCTAAAGACCATTCTTGTTGTAATATATCAAGCCCTTCATTCGGTGCTTCTTTTCTTTTTATTTCTGTTAGAATATATATGTATATTTTGAATGAAATTGTGAACATTCAAAATCGTCTAAATTCTTGTGGAATTTCAACCCTCAGGAGATAAGAGTTGCCTTAATTCTGAGCTTTGGCATGCTTGTGCTGGCCCTCTTGTTTCGCTACCTTCATTTGGAAGTCATGTGGTGTATTTTCCTCAGGGCCACAGTGAGCAGGTATAGCTAACCAAATTTATTGCAATTTCATTATCTCTTTTTGGTTTCTAAGATTTGCAATTATTTTATTCCCAAACATTGATTGATGGTAGCATGTATAGAAACTAGTTAAAGCTCATAGTTTCTTAATGAATGCCGCCCAGGTTGCTGTATCGACAAACAAGGAAGTCGATTCTCAGATACCTAATTACCCAAGCTTACCTCCACAACTCATTTGTCAGCTTCATAATGTCACCATGCACGTAGGTCATCTTGAAGTCTCATTGTGTTTTTACTTTATTCAGGCTGCTTATTCTAGTAGCTTATACTTTGTTTAACCAGGCTGATATAGAGACCGACGAGGTTTATGCTCAAATGACCTTACAACCGTTGAACGCAGTAGGTATCTCATCCTTATTGTTCTATGGCATTCCTTGACTTCCTGTCTGTTTCTTACGCACCGTTTCATCCTTGCTGCACAGCAAGAGCAGAAAGAGGTTTCCTTTGTCCCAGCAGATTTGGGTGCCCCCAGCAAACAGCCAACGAATTACTTCTGCAAAACTTTGACGGCCAGTGATACCAGTACTCATGGTGGATTTTCCGTTCCCCGTCGTGCAGCTGAGAAAGTGTTTCCACCCCTGGTAAATTTGTTTTGCTGTAATAATTTTGAATCTAATTGAAAATTAATGTGAATGTGTGATGACCGAACACGATTGCGAGACATGATCCACATACCCAACCCATTGCCCATTGGTGGGATGAAGACTTTAGTTTGTCCTTGTTGTTGTTTATAATTAAAAACTACCCTGATTAATTTTTCTTTTCTTCTAATTTTTTTTTTCTCCAACTGTGTGGTTATTCAATACCTGCGTACAGGACTTTTCCTTGCAACCTCCAGCACAAGAGTTGATTGCTAGGGATCTTCACAACAATGAGTGGAAATTCAGACATATATTTCGGGGTGAGTCTTTTATTGTAGAAAAACAACGGGAATCTTTGTTCAAAATATCTTTAATTTTTTATGCCTCCATTAAGTTAAACTACCAAGAGCTTCCAGTGGGGATGTAATTAGTTATAAAATTTTTGTTACTGGAAAGCAATAGTTTTTAAGAATTGCTATTTAAAGTTGCTAACTGTGGATCACTGTGATTAAGCTTAAAATTCTTTAGAATAAATACAAAAAGTACAATAATTGAATAACCTGGTGACAAAAAGGTTCCCTTGAGATTTGCACCCCCACAAATTTTTGTATAGAAAGATATCATGGAGCTTCATTCCCCCATTAATTAATAAAATCTCTATGCTGGGTTTTGTAACTATCCAAAATTTTATCACTTGGGAAGTTTCCCAATAGTTCTACCTTTCATCATATGGATGGGTAATTCTTTAGGCTTGGTAGAATATATGCTTACTCTATGCAATATTCTTTTCTAGATGGTTATCAGTAATTTCTTATTTTATGCTAATCTCAGGTCAGCCAAAGAGGCATCTTCTTACAACTGGATGGAGTGTTTTTGTGAGCGCAAAAAGACTTGTTGCTGGTGATTCAGTCCTTTTCATATGGTACACTTAATTACTCTAAATGTGGTGACATCTCTTTCAAAGTCCTTTCAAATACTTGTCGGGCAACATTACAAACATAGATTAACTCCTTTGTATGTTAGTTAGTGAAGCAGATGCAATAAATCATCACCTTGCAATTCTTTTTTTTTTTTTCAGGAACGAAAAGAATCAGTTGTTTCTTGGTATTCGACGTGCCCACAGGCCACAAACTGTCATGCCTTCATCAGTTTTATCGAGTGATAGTATGCATCTGGGCCTGCTAGCTGCGGCTGCTCATGCAGCTTCAACAAACAGTCGTTTTACCATATTCTACAATCCCAGGCATGGTGCTTTCCTCAATTAAACTGCCTGAGAGATTATGGGTGTGTTTTCGAGATCTAAAAAAAAGTGTAGAATCACTTTATTTTAAAGTTGGTAAGACCCAACTTTTCAAAAAAAAAAAAAGTGATTCTACACTCTTTTTAGATTTTGAAAACACACTCTATATATATCATGTTTACTAACCTAATTTAATTCAGGGCAAGTCCCTCTGAGTTTGTCATTCCGCTGGCCAAGTATGTAAAAGCTGTATACCACACTCGAGTGTCTGTGGGCATGCGCTTTCGCATGCTTTTTGAAACAGAAGAATCTAGTGTTCGTCGGTATGTTTAGACCTTTCTGTTATCTTTGTTGAACTATATGCATCATCTGAAGTTCAATATTACCTATTTTATGGCATCTAATACATTATTTTTGCAGCTACATGGGCACAATAACTGGCATAAGCGACTTGGATCAAGTGAGGTGGTCAAATTCACATTGGCGTTCCGTTAAGGTACTTCACTTATTCGTAAGAAGTTCATAGATATATTTGCAAAAGCTACCTGTCTGTAGAAATCTGGCAGGCCTGTTCTAGCCTCCCTGCCTCAATTTTTGCTTCTAATTGTGTACTTGAGATAAGACTTCACTGTTAATGCAGGTTGGTTGGGATGAATCAACAGCTGGGGAGAGGCAACCGAGAGTGTCTCTCTGGGAAATTGAGCCTTTAACAACATTCCCCATGTATCCATCACCATTTCCTCTAAGACTGAAGCGACCATGGCCAGCAGGTCTGCCTTCCTTCCCAGGCAAGACTCCAATATGTCTTCTTTCATATCACAAGGCACACTTACCTGTATCTGATCTTAGTTTTGTCACCTTCTATTGAGCATTAATATCTGAGTAGATCTGAGTTATACTGTTTATTGTACCTAGGAATGAAGAATGATGATATGGGATTAAATCCTTCCCTCATGTGGCTTCGTGGAGATGGAGGATTCCAATCTCTCAACCAAGGAATGGGGATCACACCATGGATGCAGCCAAGGCTTGACACATCAATGATGGGCATGCAAAATGAAATATACCAAGCTATGGCCGCTGCTGCCATGCAGGATATGAGAGCTGTAGACCCTTCCAAACAGATCCTTTCATCGATGATGCAATTCCAGCAACCACTAGCTGTCCCTAACAGGCCAACAAATTTGATGCAATCTCAGATTCTACAACAGTCTCAGTGTTCAGCTCCATTTTTTCAAAGTCTTCCGGGAAGCCAGTCTCAGCCACAGCCACCACAATCTCCTGTTAATCTTCTTCAACAACAAATGCTCCAACAGAACTCGTTCAACAACGTACAGATGCATCATCAGCATCAGCATCAACAACACCAGTCGTCTAATTCAATGCAACATGTTATTGATCCTCAGCAGGTTTCACCTATTTTGTCTCAACTGTCTCCAAACTCTCAAACACAATCTCATTCAATGCAGTCTATGTCTTCCATGCATCAAAACTTTCCCGATTCAAATGTCAAACCTTCCATTGGGAATAGTAACTCTCCTTTACACAGCTTAATGAGTTCAGTCACTCAGGAAGAGGCATCCAATCTCCTTAATGTGCCTAGATCCAACAACCTATTATCTTCAAATGGTTGGCCAACAAAACGGGTTGCCCTTGATCCTCTTTCTAATGGTTTATCACAGTCTATATCACCCCGCGTTGATCGATCAGGATCATCAAACACTAATACAGCCCACAATCCCATTTCTTTGCCTCCATTTCCTGGTAGAGAGGGTTTGATAGAGCACGAAGGGAACAATGATCCCCATAACAACTTTCTCTTTGGGGTTAACATAGATTCCTCTTCCCTACTTATGCAGAATGGTATGTCTAACCTTAAAGCAGTCGTTAGTGGCGGTGATAATACAAATATGTCCTTTACCTCCTCCAGCTACATGTGTAGCACTGGTGCTGAGTACCCACTCAACCCTATTGTGACTTCAAGCAGTTGTATAGACGAGTCGGGTTTTCTGATGTCTGATAACATGGGAAATGCAAATCCACCCAATAGAACCTTTGTAAAGGTTAGTTGCATCATTTTTTGTAAAATCTTAATCCTGAATGATTGCTGAAGATTCGATTTTTTTACTTAATTATATTCAGTATGATTAATGCTGCTATTATCCACAGGTTTACAAAGCGGGGTCTTTTGGAAGGTCGCTCGATATCACCAAGTTCAGCAGCTACCCGGAGCTGCGCAGTGAGCTTGCTCAAATGTTTGGCCTCGAAGGCCAATTGGAAGATCCGTTGAGATCAGGCTGGCAGCTTGTATTTGTGGACCGAGAAAACGATGTTCTGCTTCTCGGAGATGACCCCTGGCAGTAAGTATTTCTTAAAGAAAACTGCTTTTGGATATACCCATAAAGCAATTTACATATTGTGTATTTCTTTACAAGCATTTCCCGTAATCTTTCAGGGAGTTTGTAAACAGTGTGTGGTGCATCAAGATCTTGTCACCCCAAGAGGTGCAGGAGATGGGGAAACGAGGATTGGAGCTTCTGAACTCAGTTCCTCTTCAGAGGCTGCCGCTCGTAAATGGCGGTTGTGATGGTTATGCTAGTCGACAGGAGGGTAGGAACATGACTACCAGTATACCATCTGTTGGAAGTCTAGAATTCTGAACCAAATTTACTAGTTAAGTTTTTGCATGTAATATTAGCATTCAGTTCGTCTATGCTTAGAAAAATTTATGTTTCTAACTTAAGCTTTTTATTTAGAAGCTATATCACTGTAATTATGGTACTAAATCTACTTCGTTCTCAGCCATAATGTAAGAGATCTCTGTACCCATGTGTATTTGGGAAATAGCTCTAGTTTTTATTGTGAATCCATTTAAGACAAATTATTCAGCTTTTGTATCTCTAGCTTTTGTTCTCTGCCCCGAGTAACTGATTCTAATATTTATATTAATTACAACTGCATTAAAAATGTGAACTTTCCTAATCCTATATATATATATATATTGAAAAGAAGGCTTGTAGTACTGGGTAACCTAGGAGTTACTAAATTGTGAGTATGAATTGGTTCAAGGTGGAAAATCTGAATCCAACATTAAACATAGTTCGCAAGCACCAGAAACAACAATAATGGCAGGAGAATAAATGAAGGCATGTATAGTTTGAAGAGTGTATTCCCATCTCAAGAATATAAAAATCTTGGACTGTCATACATACTACAAATATATGGATAGATAATTAAATGCAGGAGAGCACTGCTCCAATTGTGATTCAACACAACCTATTCCCAATGAAGTGGCACTGCTGCGTTTTTATGCCCATAACTATATACTTGATCTTAACAAACTAATTAGGTTGTGCAAATTTACGACCATCCACAGCAAATGAAAGAAGATGACGGGATGCGACCCGTTTGGCGAATGTATTCTGCTTGAGCTGCAGTTTTTTCAGACTGCCGGTTTTTATTAGCTTCTGCTCTAGCCCGTTTCTCCTCCGATTTTTGCCTCGCCAATGCAACTTTCTTCACCATCTTTGCCTGGGCTTGTGCTTTCATTTGCTCAATTTGGGCCTAAAAAGAGTCATTATTAGTCACAATTTAAAAGCTTGTTTTCCTGTGTAATTTTTATTGATGAGCAGCATTGTTGTGATATATTATCATATATACTGAATTCGGGGATAAAGAGATGAGATGTCTACCTCTATTTTCCTCATTTCAGCTTCAAGCCTTGCTTTCTGCTGACTCTCCCATGCCTGAATTCTTATTTCTTCCCGTTTAAACCTGCAAACAGGATTAAATATAATTTAGTAACAAATTGCATTTTATAACAAAACAATTCCCACAATAGAACTATAAGCATCAGCCTCTGGGGTGAACCTGGCAGCATGTTTAGACTTCTCAGCTTCTTCCCATGCAGCAGCACGTTTTGCATACTCAATCTGTTCAAGCTCCTCATCAAGGGCTTCATTACCTGAACTACTTTTTTCTTTGTCATCCTTGCTCGCCCATGCAGCAATATTCATCTTACCAAGTTGGACACCAAGGGCTACAATCTCTTTTCTGGTTTTGAGCTTTAGTTCTTGCTCTGACAGTTCCTTTTTCCCTGTTTCACCCAAGTTTTGGTTTGAATTCCCCATGGGATGTTCCGCTGGTGTGGGTGCTGGCTCTCCTCTTCGAGGAGTCGAAGGTATGGAAGAAGTTGGGCTGCGGAGCGGGGTTGTCGAACTTACAGGAGTAACACTCCTTGAAGGCTCTTGACTGGGAATAGGAGTCATTTCCGTCCCCATGTCTCTCATTGACACTGATCTAATAGCAGGAACTGTATATTTGAAGCAAGAAGTTTCACAAAGTTACAAACATCAATTTGTTTTCGCAGTTGCACATTTAAACTTTCATCAGGAAACAATGTACAAAATTATAACATCAAACGCAGACAAATTAACTTAACAGAGGAACTGGGCTAGCCATATTTAGAGTTTCACATTTGAATAGCTTAACAAAGGGGAACTTATATAAACAAATATGCACGGCAACAGAAGCTAATTGCACCCTAATCCAGGAAAGTTGGACGTAATCATGGTAAAAATGCTTAAAGTCAAAGCAAAGTGATACAGTGAAATTAGTTTTCACCTGTAGTTTCTTCTGTAACACTCTTGGTGCAAGGTAAACCTGTATCATCTACCTCGCCTAAATCTCTACCTTCAGGGCACAAATCAATCAACGCAGTTGTTGCATGTGCTTGGCCTGAAAGTGGACCAGCTCCATTAGAAGCAAATGGAAACCTGACAGGTCCTGTTTGTGATCCAGGTTGGCAAAAATCAACCCTCTTCACAGATAGCTTATTTTCAGTACTCTGAGACTCTGGAGCAACTCTCACCATATTTGTTGCAGATAGCCTGTTAACTTGATTTTGCAAATTGGCTTTCTTTGAAATATTGGATTGCACATTTTGCTTGTTCATAATCCACTTCTCTGCATCGTTCCATTTCGACGACATCGGTCTCGATAAGGACCTTGTCAAAGAATGATGCAGTGATCTCTCCCCTTTATGAAACTCAAAGCTCGACGTGCTATCATAATCAAGATTTTCATCTTCATATGTTCTAACCGGATGAACAGAACTAGAATTACCGCTATCAACCTTCGAAACAATCTGCATTCTAAAGCGGACAGCATCAACGTTAACAAGCTCCTTAGACTGCAAAGAATTTCCATCACCTTGGTTTGCATCCGATGTAACACTGCCAGATTTGATTGGCAGAACTTCAAAATTCGAAGCTGCCAAAAAGAGAACATGGATCAAGACCTAAATAAGCGCTAAGATTTTGGATAATCTACACCACTAAAACTTCAATATTGATGTCTAATAACTTCATAATGCCAACATTTCAGAAAACCATCAGCCATTACTTTCTAGCATTAATCAAGTAAGACAAACTTCAAAGCACCACAGGCCTCTTGCTCTGTAGTTCGACTGTAACTTTCTAGCATTAATCAAGTAATTCAAGGAAAAAACGTAAAGGGAAAAACCATCAAACCTTGCTCACTAGAGTCCCCATTTTGGGTTGCTAACAAGCTGTTCTTGACAAACTCCGAATCCTCTAGCCTAGCAGGAGAAGTCCTTGAAGAATTACTGTTTGATCCATCTTTTTTCTTCTGATGTTGTGGTCCGATGAGCTTCATCCTCAATTTACTCGGAGATATAATACCAGTCTGAATCAATTCAAAAAAGCAGAATGAAAATTTGAAAAGTATAAAGTAGAAATAGTTCGAATAGATTATGTGCAATTAAAGCCAATTTAAGGGATTCATTCAAACCCCATTTTCCAATTTACTTCGGGGACTCCAAGAAAAACCACTAATCCATCAATTGATAAGGTAAGATCAGAAACAAATGATTCCGAGAAGGAAGAAAACCTTAACCAATGAATAATCAAAACCAATTGGAGATCAACCAGCAGCTCTGAGAAATGGGAAACACTAATGCGTGTATATAAATGAAAAAAAAAAATAAAGAAGTGATAATCATAAACGGAAACAGTACCTGCACTTTGTGTATCCTCTCGTACTCCATAAGATCCTCTTTATCTTTCCCTTCTTTCTTTCTCTCTCACACACTCAAAAACGTCCTCAAACAACGAAGATTGAACAGACGCCAAGAGAGAGAGAGAGGGAGAGAGGAGAGCTAGCTAGCTACGCTCTTAAAGAACACAGCTCTGCTAATCTGATGCCAGGGAAGGTGAGAGAGAGAGAGTTGGTGGTACAGTTAAGCGATCTTTTACCGATTTGTTGACTCCCTACTCGGCGAGTATTTTCGAACTCGGTTTCTACAACGTTTTCCATTTTTAGCCCAAACATTGTTTTGTTGGTCAATTAAGTCCCTACCAGGCAAGTGTAAAACTGCTTTCTTTTTTTGATAAATATACATTGTCTTCTTTTTGTAATTTATAACTATAAAAAAAAAAAAAAATTCAAAAATTGTACTACCTCATAATTTGCCAGTTGCACGAGATTGATATGAAATGATATTCAAGTTTAGCAAAATTTTGTATAAAAGTATTAAAATATTTAATTAGGTATATCAAAAATATCATTATAGGTATTAAAAATTTCGGTCAAAAATATTATATTATACTCCCTCCGTCTCGAGCTATTATTATAGTAATTTTGGGCACGCGAACCAAGAAAAAATAATTATGTGAGTGTAAAGTTAAATAATAAAATAAGAAAAGTGTATTTTATTGACTTTTGTGAGTATAAAATGTTTCCTTTTTAGGTGTGTGAAATAAGAGTTGAGACGTCCAAATAAAAAAAATGTGAAAATAGTTTTGGGACGGAGGGAGTAATTATTATAGATATTATTGATCTTAACTTTTGATATACTTGATGAATATTTTGATATATTTAAATATATATTTGATATTTTAAAATAATTTCATAATAAATTTATCATTAACTATTTTCACATAATATCTACTCTTCAAGCTTTTAAGAGAGATTAGTGAACTAATTTTTGAAATAATTTTTGAAAAGATAATAGGAATAGAAAAAATATAAAATAAAAGTTATATCTCTCAAATATCTGAATTGGGTAGATTTTTTTATTTTTAGAAAATAAAATTATTTTAATTTTTAAACACGCATTATGATTTTAATTATTATTTCTCACCTCTTTAAAAGTATCCAATCAAGAACTAAATGATGGTTTGTTAATTGGCTGTGTGTATAAATTGTTTTATTTATTAAAAATGTGTATTGTTAGAATTTTAAAATTATTGATGAATTAAATTGGATTATGGGGTTGGTTTTGTGTAAAAACTAAAAAGTTAGAGGTTTGTAATTTTATTTTTTTTAGGATTGATTTTGGGACGTTGATACTCGTAATTTGTGAAATGCTTTTTTGATTGATAAAAACTTAAATATCCCCTTAAATTGTGTTATCAAGAAATATACTAAGGTTTGAATGTGAACAAAGTTGTATTTATGAAAATTTAAATATTGATTTATCTATTTATAATTATTTTTCAAAAATGATGATGAGGAGGAATATATATTAATTATAATAATTAATAAAAATAAAAAATACATAAAATATAATCATTTCTCATAGATAAGACAATTATTACACATTTATTAATTATTCTTTTTTCATTTTATAATCTTTCTCCTTAATCTATCTTTCATATCACAATGGATAATTTTATTTTTTCAAATTAAAGCTAACACTAATATAATCACCATAAATATAAATATTTATTCTAACAAATTCATAAATATGAAATACATTGCTTCAAGTTTAATATAAGTCACACTCAATCAATCAAAGATGTTAATATGAAATACAATCGAATTTAATTGTTCATTTCCCCTTTCACAAAGGACCATTTTTGGAGTTTTGTCTTCAACAATTATTATCACCACTAAGCCGGTTTGCGCAATTATGACTACAAAGTTTGACCATTTGTGTCCTTTTATGTGGTGAGTTTAGTGCCACTTTGTTATTTTAAGGTTAATGTCACGGACACTTATGTTTATATTACTTCCTTAGTCACGTAAATTTATTCGCATATGTGTGGGCAAGAATTTAAAAAATATATATATATATATATATTGTGGAGTAATTGTGAATATATTAAAAATAAAATAATTATTTGTGAATGTGATAATAAAATAATATTTTTTAAAATAGAAATAAAAATAAATTTGGAGAACGGATAAAAATAAAAAATGTGAATAAATTTTGGAATACCGATGAAGTATTTAAATGTAACTTTGAATTTCATTTTTTTATCCACTTATTTCAAATTTCAATCACTCATACACGTAAAATCTACCTTTCATAATTTTCTTTCCAAAGTATAGTTTTATGATGTCATTAAGAATTCCAAATTTCCAACTAATTTTTTTTTTTTTTTGACTAGAAGATAGTATTATTATTGATTCTAAAAAGTGGTGTAGACGGGTTGTTTCCTAATTCAATGTTCTCAAGGAAAAAAAAAATACAGAAAATTGGCATAAAGTTTTCCAAATTGAAATGAATGGACTGTGAGAATTTGGGGCTTTTATATGTGTTTTTTTTTTTTTGTTAGTGAACACATCATTTTTAGGCATACTTAAATACAAAGACATAATTAGAATATTATTTTGTAAATCAATTTGAAAAAATAAATCGTGCATATCTAGAATCCTTAGCATATATATAGCCAACTGTTTAATATTGTAAAATTAATGTTTTATCAATCACAGTCATGCCATTTCGAAATATGGCCTCATTTCTTTAATTCTCTTCACATAAATCATGCAACGTCAAGCTAAATACTATTCCTTCCGGCCATGATCATTAATCTAACTTAGTTGTGCACGATTTTTAAGAAAAAATTGATGTTAATGTGTAAAAATGAGTGTATTGATATAAAGAAGTGTTAATTATTAATAAAGTATTTGATGTGATGTGTAAAAGTGATTATATATGTATAAAAAAATATAAATAATGATTGTAAATTTTTCTTTTTTGATAGATAGACTATTTATTGTGAACGACTATTTAAGGCAACGCGAATTAATTTTCATGATGGAGGAAGGAGTATATATGATTCCTGCTTTTTCCTTCAAATTGACATGATGAGTCATTTGTACACACGGAATGGAACCTCGATCGTCTTCAAAGAATAGATGGGTACCAATTTATTCTTCTAGTTCAGGAAACACACACTGACTATTTGACCTCTGCTCAAATTCTTCGATGGGACCAACTTGTTCTAAATCATTTTATAAGCTAGCATTTTTATGCTTTGCACTCATGTTGTATTCATATCCCATACAAATTCAAACTCAAGTCTATGTATATAACATAATTTAACTTGTTCAAAAAAAGAACTCTGGTCATTTTGAAAATTTCACTATACGTATATAACATAATAAAGAAGAATTTATAAAAATTTTGTGAATTTTGGAGATTAAGTATGATTCAAACTTTTAGAAAAGATATTTACTTACAAATCAAAAGTAGACGAAAAAAACATGAAAATTTGAGATTTATATATAAAAAACTATGAAATTAACATATATTTATAGACATATACATGGGCTTGGCTTGCATGAGATATGATTAACATTTAAAAAGATAAAAAAAAATTATTTAAAATAGAAAATATAAGATTTTATTAAATCATCTAAAAATATTTGACTGGTAAATAAAAATAAAAAATATTTGAGATATGCATTATCAATGAGTTTAAGTAAATTTTATAGTATTTTAGAATTAATGAATAAAATAAATAAATAAAAATTGGGGTATTACTGTTACATTCTACTCTAATACTCTTCTTTAAAAAAAATCGTCCACAAAAAATTAAAATTTTAATTACTAACGTGCTATGTATGTTGTAAAATAAAATATTTCATGAACTAATGTAATTAATTCTAGAGATGTTATTCGAATAAATCAACAAACGTGCTACCATTTGATTGAATTTATGTAACAATAATTAAGAAACAAAAAGAAAACAATTTGCAACCAATCTCAAGTTATTTTCTGAAATTAATCCAAAATGTATGTGTTGAGAGAGAGAGAAGAGAGAGAGAGAGAGTTAATGATTGTGTGCATTAAATGCAGAAGAGGGGAAGGAAACTGAGACAGATTTGTAGCAGGTAAGATATCTGAATTTTTTTACTTATTTCAGAAGTAAAATCTGATTCTGTACACACGATAATATAAATCCTATCCTTGCAGGTCTATAAAATTAAAACTCAGCACCTATTTCTCTTTTTTTTCTTTTCTTTTTGTTAAATAAATTATAATATGGAAAAAAATAAAATCCAGACTACTTACAAAATTTGATTTTTGAATATGGATGTGTTCAGATTAAATAATAAAGTTTAGAAAATATATTTTATTAATTTTTATGAGTTAATTATTTTTCAGAGGAAATCGAATTCGGACCACTCACTCAAGTGGGGAGTTCGTTGACCAGATGAACTAATCCACCTAATCAAGAATAGGGGAGTATTAAACGTTTTGTAAATTTTTTATATTCAAAGAAAATTAAATTCAAATATATCAAGTGCATGTTTAAATATAAAAATATTATTATGTTGGAGAATTTTATAAAAGCTTGAAATAAAGACAAATGGTTGCCTGAAATTGAGCAAAAATAATAAAATTGGATTTTGAATTGAAAAAATGAAAAAAACTTATTATAAAATACTTCATAATTAAAATCTTCAAATTGAAACTTAACTCAAAAAGTCAGATTTCATATAATTATACTGCCTCCATCCCAAAACTACTTTCACACTTTCCTTATTTGGACGTCCCAACTCTTTTTTCACACACCTAAAATGGAAACTTTTCTCTCTCACAAAAGTCAACAAAATACACTTTTTCTTATTTTATTATTTAATTTTACACTCACATATTTACTTTTCCTTGATTCGCGTGTCCGGAATTACTATGAAAGTAGTTCCGGGACGGAGGGAGTATATTTTTTTAATTTTTTTTATCGATAAATGTTAGTAGTTACAAGTTAGTACAAGTTAGTTCGTCAAGTCTCTCAAACACTCCAAGCCAACCTTATATCGCCTCCAATATCTCCAAGCCAACTTTATATCATTGAATCAATTAACTGTCTAATTTTTATTTATTTTTACTTATCATCCCATCTATATTGAAGAGGAAGAAATCAGGCCTAATAAAATTAAAAAATAGTGCGCATAAATAAATCAATGAATATTTGTATATTAGTTTAAATAAATAATTATATTTATAAATTAATTCAAAAATATTTACATATAAATATCTTTTTTATTGAAATGTATTTTTATTTGCAAATATTCAATTTGTAATTAATATTTTTTTATAATAATTTAAAAAAAATCCATAAATGAATAATCTGTTGGTACACATATGATATCTACTCGTCTATGCTTTACATAATAATTGTAGTATAATACAAATACCAACATTCTCGCCATGATTGCCGCTTGATCCGACAATACTATTTTAATGAAGTTGGTAAATTTACGACCACCTCAATTTCTCGTAGAGTTTTTCACGTTTTTTTTCGTACAAGCAATAATTTATTGTTTTTTCAAAGTAATTCTTTCTTTGCAATAGTGATTAGTGAATGCACATTAAAAAAATAAGATAGTAGAAGACAGACGAAATACTTAGATTGGAAAAAAAAAAAAAAAACACAAAAGAGAACACACTTTCTTTTTAAATTACAAAAATGGGTAAGTGTGCAAAAATTATAAAATTTACACATTCAAATGCATCACTCAATATCTCTCTTTATAACCGCCTCTATATTGGTTTAGTTATCACTTTAGATAAAATATTTGTTTCAAAATGTGTATCTTTTTTTTAGATATAGTAAATGATTCATTTAAAATTTGTGAGAGGATATAAATAGCATAAATTATATGATCTTCGGGTTTGGAACAACTCCAAATGATTAGAGTGGTGATTTAAGGTGTGTTTTCAATCTCAATCGGAAGAACGTCGCTTGAGAAATAAATGTGGAAGAACTCACTCTGGTTGCCCGCCCAATATAGCGAGAAGGCCGATATTAGGAGCCCAAACTTTGCAGGACTACAAGTATCTAGCGGGGAGCAAGCTTACCAACAGACAAACTACAGACAGATAACAAACAGAGATCTACCTACAGACTGCTCAGAAGCTGCAGGAAGGATTTTGACCGACCATGAACGAGAAGCGGGCAGAAAAGATATTTCCTAGCCCAAATTCAGATTGGACGCGGCAGAAGCTCAGCGATTACCAAGTGTAAAAAGAGAATTAAGTGTAATAGATCTATATAGAATGTCATGTGGCAACTACCAGTTGACTTTAAGGTAATGACACAACCGTCTGAGCTTAAGACCTAGGAAAGATAAACTGATCAACATTTAATGGTAGCATTAAATGCAATCAGACAAAAGAAATTTAGGGACTATAAATATTCCCATTATCAGCATTTAACACACACAATTGAATGTCACCAAACTCATTCTCCACATTTATTTCTTAGTATAAACAGAAGCTTGAATGTTGTATTTATTCATGATTGTTGTTTGGCTCTAGCCAGTCACGTAGGCGACCTATTCGTTTTCATCTGTCAACAAGATCAAAGCTTATGAACATTCATTTTCTCGTTATTCAATCATATCTTATTGAAAAAATTTATATGAGACCTGACACTTGTTAATAAAAAAGTTATCACATTCAAAAAGTGATAAAGTTTTTAAAAATATTGATAAAATTAAAAAAAATAAAGATAGTCACTTTTAACAAGAATATTATCATTTTTATTAAAATTTTATTATTTTTATAAATGATACTCACTCCGTCCCACTATAAGTTGCTCATGTTGTCATTTTTGTCCGTTCCACTATATGTTGCTCATTGTTTTTTTACCTTTTTGAAAACTACTATTAATTTCTTTATTATTATTTTCAATACTTTTTACACTATTTCCATTACTTTTTCACTTTTCTCCATCACATCACTTATACTTTTTCACTTTTTTCATCACATCACTTATACTTTTTCACTTTTACCTTAATTTGTGTGCCGAAAAGGTGCGAGCGACATATAGAGGGGCGGAGGGAGTATCTTTTTATTAATAAGTATAAATTTTTTATGACATGAGACGGTCTCACACAAAACTTACTCTATCTTATTTTATTTGTATATAAATCACATTAAACATCATAAATCTCTCTAGATTCAGAACAGTTAAAAACAATACTTTTAATTATTTTGTATCAATAACTATTACTCCCTCCGTCTCTAAACACTTTGGACACTTTTTTTGTCCGTCCTACAACACTTTTTGCCCTCACTATAAATGAAAATAATCACTTTGACTTTATCTTCATAATATTCACATATTTACACAAAATATCATTATTTTTACACTCAATCTAACAAATTTCATTACTTTAATAATATGACTTTACACATCAGTCTCAATACTCTATTCTATTTTTTACATATTTTTAAAAAAAATATATGTAAAAAAATGGTGTGAAGAGTGTTCAGGGATCGAGAGTGGTATTAAATAATTTTTCAAATTTGTGGAAAAGAAAAAGAAGATAATTATAATGAACTGGAAAGAGTAGTACATAATTACTTATTTAATTTGGGTGCAACTCTGGAAATTAAATTATAGGTATGAAATAAATGTCACATTAAAATCAGGAAATAGGCTCCTGAATTCTATGATTCTTCTATCCTTCTCGCCGGTCATTACCCACTTACTCCAAATTGCCCCTATAAATTATACATATAACCCGTTGTATATTATTAGTATTCAATAAAAAAATAAAAAGTAATAAGTAGTATATTACTTAGTATTATGATTTTGAGGTGTTTGGGTCAGTAGTCAAAGAGAGAAGTGCAGCAGTAATTGGTCAATACTTGATCCACTATGATAGAGACATTAAAATTCCCTCTTTTCTGCCTATCTTGCTTTCTTTTCAAAAGTTTAATGGTGATTTTTCCTTTTTATTTTAAAAGTTAAAGATTTTACTATTAGTTGCTTTATATTCCACCAATTTTATAATCATTTTTATTGTCCATTAATTTTATTCTCTTTATGAAAATGGATTGCATTCACAAATAAAATTTTGGATTCAACAATACCTTTATTTTTCTTATTTTATTAATTTTTTCTATATAATGTTGACAGTTGAAAACAATTTGTTATTGAAATAAAAGTTACAACCTAAAAATAATTAATTAGGTGGGTAAGCTCATCTGGCCACCGGGTTCTCACCTGAGTGAGTGACGTGGGTTCGATTCCTTCTGGAAACGAATTAAGAGAGATATAAGGTTGATTTGGTGATATTGAGGGAGATATAAGGTTGGCTTGGAGTATTTGAGAGATTTGACGAACTTTGTGATTTTATTTTTCTTTATAAGTAGTAGAAGAAAATTGGAAAGAATATTTATCATTTATGTATTGATTTTTTGAACTATTTTATGGTTTTGTTATTGTTTTCTTAGTGAGTTGATGTAGGCATTAACGATGTTATTTGTGATTTGATAAAATATTTAATATTATTATTGGTGTTATTGAAACATTTGTTAATTTTATATGTAATGAATAAATAATTATAATTTTTTTTATTAGGTAGACCTTTAAAAGACTTTCAGGCCTGACCTATTTGTTAAAAAGCAGACCGAGCCTACTAAAAAACCTTTTTATGAATAACAGGTCTGACTTAGACCCATCAATAGTAAACCATGCTCAGACTTTTTTGTGTGAGACCTAGTCTGACATATTCTCACCCCTAAATGCGTGTGTTAAATGCTAAAATGAGGGTATTTATAGTCCCCCAAATTCTTTTTGCCTAACTGCATTTAATGCCTACACGCGGCATAAAGGGGATATATACTTTGTTTGCTTCTCGTCAATGGTCAGTCAGAACCCTCATCGGGGCTTCTAAGCAGACTGTTGGTAATTCTCTGTCCGCTAACCACCAGTGGATTGTCCCTCGATGAGCTCGTTTCCCGCTAAGAGCTTTGGCTCCGCATAGGTTGGGCTCCTACTCTCGATTCTCTCGCTAAAAAAGGCTAGTAGCCTGTGAGAGCTCATTCTCGCTTTTTTTCCCGAAAGTCATCCTTCTGAATTTTGATGTTCTCTTTCTTGATTCTTTTCATTTCTCCGATTTGTGCATGATGTCTGATATGATTGAAATCAGACACAATATATAATATTAATTTTCACTAAATATCGTCCTAAAAAATGTAATCAAGTTGTATGGATGAAGAGAGTATGTTTTATGATTTTTAGCTTTTAACATAATTGAGATAAGTTTTTTCTTTTTTTCTTAAAACATGACATATTAAAAATTACTTATACAACTTAACAATATTCAAATTCAAAGTAACAAAAAATGTTGAATAAATACTTTCAAGTTGAATAGGTATAGCGGATCATTCCATACGAGTATAAATTTCAATTTGATCAATTTTTTTTAATGAGACTCGTTTAATTGGACGAGTCAAACTCAAACTTGATAATGCTCGAATCTCTAATTTATAAGTTTTATTTATTCATTAGTAGTCTGCTGAATCAATCGTTTAAAATTTTCAGGTTTCTAACCATCTAAAATATAACAACGGAGTGTTTTCAAGAACTTTTAAGTGGATTAATTAATTTACTGCTTTGCAAAAGTTAAAGTGTGTCCCAAATTAATTCTGCTTTCAACCTTTATTTTCCCTTGCAATCACTTCTCAAAAATACAAATATATTTTTGCAAGCATCCAAAAGACCAATACTCTGGAAAACAGAAAATTAATTATAAATTGAAACAAAATAGGGCATCCAAGGTCCAAAATTATGTACTTTAGATAGAGGCTAGACTCATGATTAAGTTAATAGGCATATAGTTAATCTTTATATTTGGTTACTAATTAGCTGCCATTTATACTTTTTATGCTATGATTATTAACATAAAGCTAAGCCCATGTGATCACGTCGCCCAACACTATGAATTGATTCAAGACACATTACATAGCGATCTCACGTGCATACTCACGTGATATTCGGCTATTTTTTTTCCTATAAATTAGGTAATTATTACTTTTATAATATGAGATTATATCTTTTCTGCACTAAATACATTATGAAACTTAAATGTATTATTAAAAATATATATTATTTATTATTAAAAAGTTATATGTATTATTACTGAAAAATTAAATAATTAAAAATAAACTTTTTAGTAATAGCATATGTGACTTTTCAATAGTATTTTGTACAATTATTTAAAAATACACTTAAATTATACGGTGCACCTAAGACATACAAGACTAATGCATATTATAAATTACACTTAAAGTAGGTGTATCCCTTGGGTTATGCTTGTTTTGAATTTAAGTATGCGACTAAAGTATAAATAAAAAATATATATATTTCTTTTGAGATTTGAATAGTGCAAGATTTAACTTTATGTCAAATCAATAATAAATTTTATAAGTATTTGTAGCATATATTTTATATGTATTTGTAAGTATAAATTGAATATAAAATTTAGGGGGCGCTTGATTCAAATTCCTCAATGGTAATGGGAATGAAATTTTATTTTCCTTCTTTACCTTACATATGTTCAATAAGAGTTTATTTTCATGGTGGTTACATCATTAATGTTGTGCTCCAATTTTGAAATAAGTATACAAAAGATAAAGTTGTTGATTGTTGTAGGAGAGATTGATTGAGAAAGATGATTATAGGATAAGATGATGGTAATCAAATGAGAGTAATGATTACCTTATTTAGGAGGAAAATCAATATTTTGGTCTCATTACCTACTATAATTATTATATATATATCCCCACTCTCATTACCATTGAGAAATTTTATATCAAACGCCCCTTAATAACTAGATTTTATATCTCAAACTCGTATTAATACAAAAGGCGCAACGTCCTAAGTTCATAAATGCTAAATCCAAAACAAACACAATTTTAATTATGATGCCTCTGTCCGTAGAAGGATTGCATCTTTTTCTCAGTTTATATTATAAAAATTTATAAAATACTTAGGATGAAATTATTCTTTTAAATCTCCATAATATAATTTTTCCTTCATACATTCTACTCATTGCATTATTTTTTTAAATGCTACTCCCTACGTCTAAAAAGATATTGCATACTTTTTATGTTGGTTTGTTCCACAAAAATTTTGCATATTTAAAAGTGGAAACTTTTTATTAAACTACACCCTCACAATACACATATAATATTCATAAAAATATATTTATTAAATTGCGTGCTCAAAAAACACCGTAATTTCTTTTGAGACGGAGGGAGTATATCACTGAAAGTGCCACAATATTTTGAGGAAGAGAGATAATAATTTTTATTACGAAAAGTTTATAAATAATTTTTTTGTTTTGAAAGTTGTTAAACTTTAAATATCGCGCGTTCGGCAAATCTCGATAATTAATACTATTATCCTCAAAATATAGAACGCTTATATTAATAACTTGAGACTTATCATTTGAAATGAAAATTTAGAATTTGAGACTCGTAAATATTACATTAACTTGTATTTTACTTAATGAATTTGCAATATGACTTTTGTTAAATTTTATCTCGAGGGATTTTGTGAAACCAAAATTTGTACATTTATAAAACTTTACAAGATTTGATGCATTAGGTTAATTAAATATTTATATCCTTAAATAAATCAATTAAGAACAAGTTCATGGGTTAAGAGTTGGAAGCATTTCAATAGGAAAATTGAGATTACCGAATGGTTAGGAGATCCTTTAAGAAGTTTGAGATATTGATGAATCTAGCTCTGATTTTTATTGATTGATCTGTTCATTGATGTAAGGGTTGAATACCCCTTGTACTCAACAATTTCTATTAATGAATGATTTTTTTTACCGTTAAAAAAAAATTAAGAACAAGTTCATGCATGTACAAATCCATTAAGCATCACTCACTCTTAACTAATTAAAAAAATGAAGAGAATATATATTCTGTTTCTTGAGGTACGAAGCCCTAGATTATGCTCCCAAACTCGCTTTATCCCAACAAATAAATAACAATATCCATTAACTTAATTATACTCCCAAATTAAGCACAAGACTCTAGGCCAATTAAAGGCACTTTCCACCCATAATATACATGTAATTTTTTATTTTTGTGTGATTTTGTTGCATAGTATGAGATTTTTAGTATTTGATTCATTTTTTATTTAAAATATATTATTTATAGTAAACAGTTATTATTTTTAAAGATTAATAAAACTTTAATAAATAATAAGAATAATATTTTATTAAAAGTGGTATATCAATTTTTTATAAAATACAATCATATTTTATTATAATTTTAACTTTTTATTTGATCCATTTTATAGTATGAGCGCACCCAGTTTTTTGTTCAATCCATAATATTTAAATTTTTAATAATTGGGACCATGACTTAATCAATTTCGCTATTTATTATTGATCTTATATTTTGGGCTTTGATTCAACAATAGTCCAACCGAGTTAATGGGACTAACCATTATTTATGGTAAATTTATTTTTATTAAAATTCAAAGGTAAAATAAATTAATAAATAGGGGCACACGTACGAGTATGGTCAAATACGTTTAAAATTTTATATTGTAATAAATAAAAGTTCTTAAAAATATTTGATTAAATTTATTTTAAATATTTTATAAATTATTTTAAGAGCTTATAAAATATAATTTTAACTAGTTTATAGCTTGTTAAAATGTCTAGCTAATATAACTTATAAATTCTTTGAAAATTTATTAAAATTTTTAAAATTTTAATTTTTATAAAAAATAAATATTTTTTTCATTTAATGTCGAAGTGGGGGTTAGGGAGTGGTGGAGATATTGGGATGAGATGGGTGGATGTAGCGAGAAAAATAAGTTATCAACTTATGATATAAATATTTTTTTCTTGCAGTCAAGGAGTTTGTTTTAGAATCTATAAATTATCAAATATTTTATTTACCAAACACTTGAAGTGGTCTCCAAATACCCTCTTAATTTCTTGTTTGATCATTTTTTTTTGACTTATTTTTATTATTATTAAATAGACCGCCCTTTAATTTTCGGCTATTGAAAATTTTCCACAACTGATAATGTGTATGTGTAAGACGTTGCGTCGGACAAGATATAATACTTTAAGAATAATACTTTAATATTTTAACCAAATTCTTGTGTTATTTTTATTTCTTTCACACTTGTGACACTTAATTTGAATAATAAGGGCTTGAAGCATAGTCCAAAACATTCTTTCCAAGAGTGGGGCATTTGTATGATCATGATGGATGGATTTTGGAACTACATTCACATGCAATGTTCCCTCTTTAATTACCTTTGGTTTCCAATATGTGGCTTCACACTTGTGTCCTTCCCCAATCTTTGACCATGCATCCATTTTTCTTACCATATTTAACGTGATCAAAGTGGAATTTGTGAGTGAAATTAATGCAAGTATTTGACCAACTCCTACACATACAGATCCATCACCACTTAGGCAAGCATGAGGGACTATTTTGCTCGTGTGTTGCAATTTTTGATATGTAAATAAGGTTTTTTTTTTTTTTAAAGATAAAATTAAGATAATATAAAAAGATGAAGGACCAATGTGATAATATTGTATATATGTGGGGCCTATCTATTGTAAGGTTTATCCAAGAAAAGGACAGTCTACAGTACTTTCCAACGTTTGGATTTGGATTGGTAGTCCATAGTAGTTAGTACCTCTGCCCTCTACTGCTCTCTCTGCACTAACTCCTATTCCTATTTTTAACCATTTTTCATTTTTTAAAATCTTTTAATATATTAATTATTAAAATTAAAATAAAACATCTTTTTTCATGAAAGAAATTAAAATAAAACATGAAATGTCGCTTAAAATGAAAATTCTTTTTTTATCGGTAAATGTTACTCCCTCCGTCCCACAAGACATTGCATACTTTCTATTTTGGTCCGTCCCACATAAAGTTTGCATATCAAAAAGTGGAAACTATTTATTAAACTCCACTCTCACAACACACATATAATATTCATAAAAATGTACCTTTTATACCTTTTTCATAAACCCCGTGCCCAAAAAACACCGCAATGTCTTCTGGGACGGAGGGAGTAGTAGTTACAAGTTAGTTCGCCAATCTTATATCTCCCTTAATTTGTTTCTAAAGAAAATCGAACCCAGGCCAGATGTTACTCACTCAAGTGAGGAGTTCGGTGGCCAGGTGAACTGTTAAATCAATTTGAATATGAATGTATTTTATTATCTAATTCGTGTGATTTATGCATGAAAACATCATTTTTCCATTGAATAATAAAAGGAATTTGTTATGATTCGCACATGCTTTGACTGAGAAGAATGATGGGTCCTACAAATTTATCACCTCTTTCTACCAAACTTTTGAAAGTATTGGCAAAAGCCGTCTTTTTTTTCCATTCCCATTATAATTATTGGTAGGGACATCACATCACATCATCACCAAAAAGAAAAAGAAAAAGAAAAGAAAAGAAAAGAAAATTAAATTCAAATCGAAAATGTCTTACTCATTATCTTTGTGGGCCTTTGAATTTAATAGATATAAGCGAAAAACCGGCATATTTGTTGCATTCAATTCTCTATTTTCTAACCATATTTAATTTTGAACTTTAACATCTATATGTAAAATTAATGTAATAAAATGACTATAAATGTCGTGTACTAAAACGAAAATATCATGCCCACAAAACCACGTGCAATTGCACTATTTATTTCTTTTTAGATAAGACAAATATCAATAGTATTTATGAAAAAAATGAGCAGCATCATAAAGTGCATTATCTCGGAAAATATTGATAGAGCAATAACTGATTCATGTCATATGTAGTGACAACAATTGAGCCCAAAATTTAAAGGCTAATAAGAAATCTAAGCTATGAGAATATAAAATCTGGCCCAAATACTTGGGCTCAATTTTTAATTAACAGACATCATGGCCCAGAATATATATATATGTGTGTACACTTCAAGCAGGTGATTATAACCAAGGATGAAAATATACGGAAATATCGATACCCTGAATTTATGGATATATCGGTGGAAATATCGATATCGGTAAAAAATAGAAAATTCACGGAAATTTCATTAAAATGATGGAAATTTAACATGAAATTTTAGACAATATTATTACTAGTCTTAATACATTAATTGAACTTAAAATCTCAATAAAATGAGAATCTTACAACAAACATATTAAGAAAACATACGTAAGAAATATAAAACGATACAACAATTGTTCATAATTATTGAATATTACACAGCTAATACCAAAATGATGTCCTATGAGCCTTAAATGTAAAAGAAGAAAGACCATCTTGGTCTAAGCAATAATGGTACCAAGTCCCGAAGATTGAGAATTGAAAAAAAAAAAAAATTTATTTCCCGAAATTTCCCGAAATTTTGACCGATAAATTACCGAAATTTTCACGATATTTCTCGATAATCTGTACATTTTGAATTACCCTGGACCGATATCGATATAGTAACCGAAATTTCACGAAATTTCCGATATTTTCACGAAATTTGACCGAAATTTTGGAAAAATAATCGTTCAAGTGAATTTCCATATCGATACCCTCAAATTTCCGAAATTTCTCGAAATTTCAAACCTTGCTTATAACCTGGGCTATATACATATTTAGATAGATCGTTTTTTGTTTTATGTAAATATCTATAAATATATAATAACAAAATATTGGGCTAAATTAAATTTTTTTAATATAAACTTTTGAATTTTTTTTATAAAGATAATATTGATCAATTGGTCGGAATATCTCTTCTCTTATATTAATAAAAATTTTATCGTGTTGTTTAAACGGATAAAGGAATAATAAATAAACAAAATGAGATAATGTTCAAATAAAAGAAATTCACAAGACTAAGGTGAACATTAAGGTCAAGGGTTTCATAGTACTTTTTCTGTTTCACTCCCACAAGAATTTGCACATTTTCTTTATTTGGACGTCTCACACAAATTTACACTGTACAAAAAAAAAAAATTAATATATATTACACTTACAAAACTATACACATATTTATATACATAACACTACTTTATATATAAAATGTATCAAAAATACTAAAATTAACTCTCTACGTTCTTATAAAGGTGAAACCGTGAAAGTGAACCAAGACGCACATTTCACTGGTTATTCAGTTCAAATATAATCAAGTGGAGTTTATATAATTCTGAAGCTCAGTAATAATAGCCTCGCCAAACTTACAAGTCTAATCAAACATAATACCGAACTCACAAGAGTTTTCTCATACTATATATATAAACAAAATACACATCAAAATCGATGAATATCGTGACAAAAGTTGATCTTGATCATCAATTCTTTTCAAAATCTTTGAAAGTCCACTTCATTATTATGGTGAGAGCAGGAGTGCATGGTATCTTGTCCACTCACATAAACAACCCTAAAAACATCGTACTTTAGATCAACCTCAAAATCATCAAGATAGGGAAGAACTTTTGTTCTATAGTCGGAGTTCAATAAATAAGTATAGCAAAGCTGGAGAGATTTCCAGAAAACAAGTGAAACCATTCTTGGCATGCTTTGTGACTTAAAGCAAACTCCAGCTCTAGCACCATCCATCTTCATGAATTGATCCTTAAATATTGCTAAACACGCGTACGAGATGTTGTTTTCGTTGCCCGAAAACATGGCCGAAGTAAGGGTAACGATGTCTCCGGCGAAGAACTTTGCCGCCGGACAGCCGTCCCTCGACTCTCCGGTGTATGCCTCGAAGAAACCGTGGTCGGATAAAATTGCCATGCTTCCCACATTTGTTAAGACGGGCAGCTGCAGGCCAGGAACAAACAATAATTAATAAACTACTCCCTCCGTCCTAAAGAAATTAATTTACGCCCCCGAGATTTTATATTTTTATTACAAAAATGTATTTTTTAAATAAATTAGTGGCATATGAACAACAGAACAAATATGCGTATAGTTATATGAGTATACATTTAAATCGATTTTTTTTTTTTTGACAAAAACTTGTATGAACTCGGATTTATCAATTATCACTGTCATGTGTATAAGCTATTACTGTTATGTATATTCACTATCACTATTATGCATATACACTATCACTGTTAAAAGATCTATTATATTTTTATAACATTGATAGTATATATATAAATAAAAATGTTAGTGATTACTAATACGAGTTCATGTGAATTCGAGTTCACATGAGACCTACTTTTTTTTTTTTATTAGAGCACATATTTATGTGAATATTTAAATAAGGAAGATGAGCAAATTCACTTTTATACAAGTCATACACTTGATTTTAAAAAATTATGCTACTATATTTTACATTAAAATAAAATATTAATATTGTTATTACAACATAAAATTTGGGATATAATATTAAAAATTGTTAAATGCAAGACATCATCAGAATACGCAATATGTATATTCTTAGAACTTAAAAGTAAAACATTACATTGAAATTGGATAATAATCTCATGTGAGTCCTATCAATATTTCAAGTTTAACATGATGGAATGATTTTAAATTGTATGTCGCTCATCGTTTCATGATATTTATATCCACACATCAAAAATAAATTTACCATAATTAAGGTATTGGGAAGAAACAAAATCAAAATATGATCCATCTTGGCAAATAATTAAAGACTCACAAGGGCAGCAATTAGCAGTTGCTTGTTCTCATTACTCCTCTTTATCCAAGCTCCATACCATACAATCTGCACATACAAGGAGGATCACCTCATCATCATCAAATCTAGAGAGAGAGAGAGAGAGAGAGAGAGAGAGATTGTTATACCATGTTGCCATGAATACTTTTGAAAATGGAACTATGAACACAACCAAGGGTTTCTGTGTAGACAGAAAATTGCTTTAGAGTCTGAATAAGATCATCAACATATACCACTGTTGGTCTAAATGCAAATATGCTTACATCTAGATTCCTATTGTTAAAAGGAACATAACATGCCATCCTTTTTTACTTCTTGCTCAAATTTTTCTAATTTTCCTGCATGCCACCCTTTTTCTTACACCTATATATATATATATATATATATTAAAAACAAATACTGGAATTTTCTCATGTTTGAATGTCAGTTAATGGGAATATAGTCAGAGTCGTATAGCAGTTTGATTAGTCATAACTTCTTTTATTAAATTTTTTTTTTAAAAAAAAAAAGACAGATTGCCTTCCTTTCTAGACCAAAATCAATAAAGAAAACATGAAGAATGGGTTGAAGTGTCGATAAAGTCAGGCATGTTCTGTTGACTACGTTTGATGCTAGGAACAATATTATATTTTGTTTGACTTTCTAGTTATACGAAATGATCTCGAGCATGAGATAAATCTCCACTTTAGTATTTAAATGTAATCATTATTATTGTAGAATTGAATTGGCATTCCATAAACTTACAAATTTATAACATGATAAATAAAATCGTGATACAAGTTTTGTCGTGTTTTTTAAAGAGCCATATTTCGTATAGTAGCATAAGTCTAGCACGTTGAACTTTGAATCCTCTCTATTTTATTTTATTTTCAACAGGATAGTTTCTTGATGAAAACGGAATGACGACCACATATATAAATTGATAGAATGCTGTTGGGCCAGTTGAATTTTAACGAATCTTGTGAGAAAAATAAAATAAAACATAAACTTGAAATTTTACTAATAATGCTAAAATAATAGGAGATAAGTGGTATGAAATTTTACTAATAACTATCAGGTTGGTAGATTGTAGCAAACCTTGTAAAAATCCAGTATCTAATTTGAAATGAAACTTATTTTAAAATCATATATCCAAATTCAGAAACCCTCCAAAAAGAAATCATCAACGATTCAACAATATGATTCCCTTTTTTTTGGATTATTTTTACTGAGTGAGTCGGAGTAAATAAACTGAATAAAAAAATTGTTCGAATCCAAAATCCAAACATTTTTACCCACGACATTTCTTTGTAAAATACAAAAGAATCAAACACAAATCAAATTCGTAAAGTATAACATCATTGAAATTCACTCGACTACAATAGAGCTCGAGAAGGAAGGTTAAAATACCACCTGATCAACAGCCAAGAACCAAAATAAATAACAGACGGCGCATATTTCTGCTCACGGATTAAAGCAACGATGATAAGACAGTTGCTGCACCTTGTGCTTCCTGGAGTCAGGTGATGATAATAGAGTTGCCATACATATGATCGATTCCCTCATTTTGGTAATATACACGGGGAAGACGATTCTTTACGTATATTCAACCTGCAGATTCCAATCAAAACACACAACTTTTCTTGAATTAACATTTTAAAAGATAAAAATAAAATAATAAGAAATAACGGTGTCCCAGGTCCGGGTTCCATAGCCCTTGAATCCAAGAAATGCAAACAATGATTTTCACTCTTTTCTCATTGAATTGAACAATAAAGAAAAGGCGAAGAACCTATAGTTTCATTTATATCGATGTTAGCAGAAGAAGACAAAAGAGAATCAAAGGGCATCAGAAACAAATGCCATCACATGGTAATTTCTAAGGCTAACATAGCATTTCAACATATATACCACTATCAGCCCATGTGACTACTACATTCATATAATCGCATGGATCCCTAGTCCATTTGTAGATTGTGCTCCAGGTACATTTCACATATTACTACACGCTGATTTGATACTTATAGCAATCTTAGAACCCAGGGAACCATAGCATTTATATCTCTTTATTTTACCAAACAATGCCATCTTCCTCACATTACAAATAACTATGTTTTGAACAGCATTACAGTCATCATCTTAATGTATTCCATGAAGTATCCCAAAGTAATAGAGTATTCAGAGATATTAGCAAGACTTAGTAGAATATCAGTTATAACAAAGCCTTCCCTTCATTGAAAGAAATTTGGTGTAAATATAGGCAAATAACTCGTTAGCCAATACACATAAGGTTTGCATGCTATAAACAAGTTCATTCAGAAAGATCTGTAATCTAGAAAGTGAAACCTTACTGAATCAGAGATTTACGGGGATTCGCATCCCATCACGTGCAAGCTGAACAGGTATTCCTTCTCTGCGAACACATGAAAAGAGATTCATTATGTTTGTCCATATGTCATCTTATACAGATCAATGTGGAGAGAAACAAATATCTAGTATTAGTGGCTACTGAAGCATCGGTAGACTACACAGCAAAAAGACAAAAAATATCAACACAAAGAAATTCCATATCTGTTATCTCTAGTAGATGTAATTCTGCTCATAGAAAATCCTTGAGCAGAGTATAAATAAGAGATTATATTCTTAAGGAGGGTTGAGCTGGGGGAGGGAATTTGGCTTGGCTTCACCTGGTTTCCAAAAAAAACAATAGAACACAAATTTTTGGATCAATACTGAATAATTCAGTATAGGAGTTCCATAATACCCTAAAATATGGTGGGAGTTACAATGTCAACACATTCCATGCCCAGTGTGCCCAAGTTATAACATAAATTTCTACCAGGATATGCAAGAGAAAATAATACGAATAACATGTAGTAATTACACTGCATTACTAATATTTTGCCTTGCAACTATGGGGTCTAGCAATTTGAGGACTCTAACTATTTGGTTTCAAATTTAAGATGGAAATTTAAAAAAAAGTAGCACATAAAGTAGATATTTGGAATAGAATTTTGTACGAATGTCCACAATGCATGGAATTTTATAATTAATGTCCTAAAATGCCAACCCAAATGTAGGGTGGCCAATTTCTGCCCAATTGTGACATTCAGTTGCCCCAAATAATATATACTCATTACGGGCCCCTATAGAAATATAATTTTATAATTTTCCCGGAGCAACAATACCTTTCGGACCAGTCCTTAAGAAATTCATTATCTTTCTGGTGATCAAACTCATGGGTCATTCCGATAAGTAAAGCCCGCTTCGGGCGGATCCTCTTTAAGGCATCAAGAGTCTGGAGAAACCAAAATTGACAATGTAATATTTGTAGCAATTGTCAAAATAAAATGATGTAGAACGAAAATAAATTATGAAACCTGAGGGAAGCAGAAGTGAGTGTTGTGAGATCCTTTCTGCAAAGACAAATAGTAGACATGAAACATTGAGAGCACAAACATCCACATTAGTGCATTTAGGAGAGAAATAATGTTCCGCCAATCTGCATAAAATATTGATAAGAAGAGCACAAACATCCTTTCTGCATTTTTAATAAAATGGGATAATAAGCAAGCTAAAGAAAGAGTAAAGGGTGAAATGTTTCATCAACCAGCATAGAAAACTATATATAAGCGAGTTTTTTATCCCATCAAATCAATGAGAATGAATTTGACAAACCAAAAGGAGAAATTAGGAGTTGACACTAATAATTTAATCTGCATAAGATGGTATAAACATAGTATGGTAGTGTGATTCAACGTAATTCTAATAACAGTATAGTGTACTACAGAACGTGTTAACAAATCAAAGCTCTCTGCACTTCTGTCAAACAATCAATATGTTCACAAATCAAGGAAAGGATTACTCTGTACCAAGCTTTAGTAATTTAAATGGGAATAATCATAAAACTGTCATTTAGTATAGTAGCTAACCTTATAAAGTGTGTCCAAGATAAGAAGATCCAACTGTTGACCACCATCTTTTGAAATATCTAAAAGAAATAAAGGTATCTTTATGGAAGGTTCCAGATTTTAAATTGCCAAGAAACAGTAAAATGCAAGTGCTTTAATGCTCCTTTACAGTCTTTGGGCTCATCCAATGCCATTTTTTGTTGTTCATTTATCATGCCGCTGCACAAATATAGCCACCAATTATAGAGTGTGATCATTGCATTGGCATTCTTATAACTCGAATATCTTCATTGTGCTATGCCTTAATATTTTCCTTAGTATAAAATGATTATGAGTATGACTAGCCGTGTCTTAAATAAATGTTGGAATATTTAGACAAATAAGGAGATGGTGCACATTTTACAGTACATAATCATGAGACATGCTATACCTTGACAGTAAGAGCAGGACATATGATGGTTGACTTAAAAGATATCAACAACTATGGTGAATGACAGAACTTACATTTCTCTGTAGGAGGAAGAAAGCGAGAAATATCTGATATATAAGCCACTTTAAATCTTTCACCAAAGAGAAAACCTAAGCACACATAGTCTTCACCGTGCATCACCTTAACATAAGAACAAAGCAATATTCAAGGCATAAGAAATATGTACAGATAGAACAATATGCATAAGGCATGGTAAGAAGTTCTCACAGAGAGTATAAAATTTACAAGGGAAAACTAACAGGCAGAGGAACAAACTGCAGTCCAGATGCCTCAAATGACTTTGCACTATCATTTTCTATTATTTTCCACTCAAGTTGTGCTACACGCCGAACTTCCTGGCCAGGCTTGAGTTTTTTCTGAACCAAGTACGGGAATTTCACTGCAATGCTGTTGAAAAGGAATCAACAAATGATGAGAATATAAGCTGCAACTGCAAACTGTTTAGCGTTTTTATAACAAAAAATTTCTAGTATACTATATACATCATCAACCCCAATGGGATAAAAGGAAACATAAGCACTTGTAAGTATACAACTGATCACAAGGAAAATTTGTGTTTTCCTTATACATCAAACTCATTTTTCATTATTATAATGTTTATATCAACACACCAACACCCTAATTCTATTTAATGTTCATAATTAAAATTCCTTGCTGAAAAAAGGAAAATATAATCATACTTCCAGACTAAAAGAACTTGTAACACCAGAAAACGATAGCACCAAAATGAATGTAAGTGCAGGAAATTTTGCATGCTGCTTTGGCTAAAAATCAGTTTCTATACCCTAAACGGTGAAATCATCATCATCTCAATTCTCATATAACTTGGAAAGTAGTAAAAAATGGCCAATGAAACAATCTAGCAACTTCTAGCACTATGTGAATTAAAAAAAAAAAGAAAAAAAGTGCAAAGTACCTCTCCATCGCATATTGGGTGAGGTAGATGGGAGTTGGATTGATGTCATTTGTTGGACTAAAAGGTTGCACAGCACGTATATCATCCAAACCAAGAACAGCATCAGCATGTTCATGAGTTAATATTATCTGCAGGAGATGTAAAACCAGAAAATTAGATCACTCTTTCTCTGGATTTCAAATTAGGCAATGACAATTAAAGCAAATGCAGATGATCGGAAAAACATCCTCCTTTCAACTGGACTTATATCCAGATAATATAATGTGGCAGCCTTGTGCAGGGTAAGTGCATAAAGCAGAACGTCTCTCAAGGTTTCAAATAATATACTCCCTCCGTCCCAGAACTACTTTCACACTTGTCTTATTTGGACGTCCCAACTCTACTTTCACACACCTAAAAAGAAGACTTTCTACACGCACAAAAGTCAATAAAGTACACTTTTTCTTATTTTATTATTTAACTTTACACTCACATACTTACTTTACCTTGGTCTGCGTGCCTAGAACAACTATGAAAGTAGTTTTGGGACGGAGATAGAGACATATATATATATATATATATATTCATAATATATATTATGAAATATATGTATATATATGTATATTATGTATTCATAATATACATCCATTTGAAACTATGATGGTACGGATTACTTCCTTTTAAACAATCAGGAAAAAAAAAGAGTGTGCTTGAAGATATGTTTGTTATGAAATGTGTATCAACATCTTAACATAGATACAGAAACCCATCATCCTGACACGTATTTTACATTCACAAAAATGAAAATAAAAGATCAAGACAGACCAACTTATTGTAGGATTTATTATTTTAAATCTTCTTCATATCACTTTGTAAAGCAATTGTAGGGTGAGACCCTACCTGGCTGTAGTAGAACCCTGGGCATGCTACTTAGCCAACAAGGAGCAATTCAGTACTATCAATACAATTTACTGGCAATATAACAGTTAACAGCAGAGCCCAAGGTTTTTTTTAGACTCGCCATTTATTCTCTAATTGAATTCCTTCTTCCTCTAGTTTTCTTTTTTGCCCATGGAGATTTGCATCCCATACAGTAACCACTCATTGTTATTTATAATCAGACGCACTGACTAGGGATAAATATAGGCAGTTTGTATGTTGTCAATGAATCTTAATTGCAACATTTACAAGTCAGTGAATATAAAGTAGTTTGCCCTTCAGATTACTCAGTCATTTGAATAAACAAGATGGAGGAAAAAATTAAAATCAGTATCCTATTTATTTTTAACCAGTTTTCTATTAAATGCAGTATCAAATTTACTCATGTAACTTACATTTCAACTTTGCGAAACATGAATACCCAAGTTACGTGAAACTCAGAGTAAATTCTAAGAGATATAGGAGATCGACACTCACGGAATCTACTTGTGGAATTCTATGAAAAGGGAACCATCGGAGCACTTGCTCCCTAAATGTCTTCCCAACATCAATCAAAATATACTTATGTTTGCCGTCACTGCCGAAATAATCAATTAATAGGGATGTATTGCACCTACAACACGATCAGCAACCATTAGGCAAATACATAGCAGTACATAAAAAAGCAAGAAAAAACAATGCAATCATATGATCCAACCAGCATGTTGCCTGATAACTTGTGTCTCACCAATAATCCAGGAAACAGTAATGTCATTGCAAGATCTATCCACAACATAAGTGCACATATTGTACGTAATGTAAGAAAGAACAATTGCGATGCAAGATTCAATCATTGAACAACGAGGAAATGGCAGAAAGGGAGAGGCATCGCATCGACACCAGTAATCCAGGACTCAAATAAAAAAAAGTCATAACTAGACTAGTAGTAAAAGATCGATGGTTTCCGAAATACAAAAACAAGGAATACGAATTAAAGATATCAATTGGCTGAAAGCATTTTCCCAATAATCCTTGATCAATTTTTAAGACGTGCTACAGCGGAGATTTATAAACCTGTAGTTAGGGTTTTGGTCCGGAGATAGGGATAAAGATTGGGAACAGACGTGACAAGGAGGATCAGATGGCTGAATCAAACACAAGGCATTCGGCACCGCGCTAGAACAACCGGTGCCAAGAAATATCAGAGCCGATCTTGGCGGCTCCGCATTGCCGTTCTCGGCCACCTCAAAGGCGGTGGCTGCCATCTCTCAGGTGAAATGGGTACAGGCTCTGTGCGTAAAGGCGTCTGGTGAGGGTGTCTGTAGATTGTAGAAGCCATCAGTAAAACGGAAGGCATCATATAAGTCTGGGCTATGAGCGTGGAGCCCAAACAAAAAAGGCTTCCCTCTATATTTGGCCGCACTTTTTCGGGCTAACAATTTTTTTTTTCATTTAGTTAATTTAATTTAATACCTTTAATTAGGCAAATAAACTCAAAAAAAAAAAAAAAGTCGAAATTATCTCAAATCCCCACTCATTTACCTACGAGTAATTTACTAAATACTCCCTCCGTCTTGTAGGAATTTGCACCCTACGGAACGGCTTTAAAAAATATGTTTTATGTATAAAATAGTGACATATAGGTAAATATGTGTATATGTTTGTGAGTATGTACGTAAATCAATATTTCATTTTTTTAGTAATGTACAAATTTAAATGAGATATCTAAATAAAAAAAATGTGCAAATTTATGCAAAACAGTTGAATACTTCTTAAGTTCCTGATGCTCAACCGACTCTATTTTCTCTTTGCATGCTTCACCATCAATTTTGTCCTTTTCCTTAAGAACTTGCTAAGAGCTTTCATAAGCTTGTGACTAACCTTTTTGGAGTTTAAATCATAATTCATCTCGTAACTATTTGATAAAATAGATTTAGTCCCAAATTTTTTTGTAAGGTCCAATTTTAATCTCAAAATTAACTTTTTATTAGATTTAGTCCCAAAATTTTTTATTAGGTTCAATTTTAGCCTCAAATAAAATTGAAAAGTGAATATAAAAAATCATAATATATGTAAAAAAATTCGATTAGCAAAAAATTAATGAAATAATATAAATACACTTTTTATAAAAATAATATAAAAATTAATGAAATAATATAAATACAAACTCGTAAAATCTAAAATACAAAATAATATAAATACATAAAAACTAACAAAATTAATAAAAATTAATATAAAAATAAATATAAAAATTAATGAAATTAATGAAATAATATAAATACAAAAAATTAAGGAAATAATATAAATAATATAAAATTTTCGTAAAATCTAATATTATTTCACTTTTTACCTTTAATTTGGGACTAAAATTGGACCTCATAAAAAATTTTGGAACTAAATCTAATAAAAAGTTAATTTTGGGACTAAAATTGGACCTTATTTGAAATTTTGGGACTAAATCTGATAAAAAATTAATTTTGGGACTAAATCTATTTTGTCAAATAGTAATGAAACGAATTGTGATTCAAACTCGCGTTTTTGGGTAACTAACAAAATATAATTCGAGAAATATGCATTACATAAAAATTATATGACAAATTAAATAACATTTTTACTATGTGCACAAATATTTCTACGGATTCATTTTATAAAATTAATATCATTAAATGTCCTAACTAACATCTTCGGACTTTTAAATAAAATTCACAATGTAAAATATTACTGTAATCGTAATGTAAAATATTTATGGTATCAATAAATACATAGTTGTATAAATTTCATATTATATATGAATAAATTTTACAAAAGACCTACTCAAATACTTGAGATTGATATATTCTCAAATACTCCTTTTCTTTAGATCCTTAATATGTATACCCAGTTTTGTATTTATCTCTGCTACCACCACCGAGAGAAGAGCTTAATATGTAACACACCACCGAGAGAAGAGCTTACAACTGACTCGAGGATACCATGTAACACACCACCGAGAGAAGATCTTTAATATGTAACACACCACCGAGAGAAGATCTTTAGATCCTTAATATGTAACACACCACCGAGAGAAGAGCTTGCAACTGACTCGAGGATACCATGTTTGAAATTTGTATTTTTCATTCAAAATGTTTGACTGAGTACATGGTTATATTTATAGAGAATGATGACCTCGCTTTTAGTTATAACTAATTTCTAATAACTGATTTGCTATTGCTAACCTACACTGCTAACCTGCACATGGAATTAGATGCTAACCTATACCTATTAACAAACAAACGTATGCATTGCTAAACTTAATCAAATGCATGCATGTACATGCACATGCTGCTTGATATTCAATACTCACGACACATACGTGTTATTTTATTTATTAAATTTTTTTTTTGAAAGGTTTTGTCGATTTCAAAAAGTATTAACATAACATGTGGTGAAATATAATTGATTAAGATATAGTGCAATTGATGTAATTACACACAGATAATAAAGTGAAGTATGATGATATCGAAGAATACAATGAGTAATAAATATAAATAAAATGAAGGGAAATTGCTCCATGGATACACAATATTGTATCATTTTCCTCTCAACCCATGTCAAACAATATAATTACTCTTAGCTTGACTAATAGGCTAGATAGGTCCATTTTGCCCTTCCAGAGAGAGAGAGAGAGAGTAATTATATTGTCAGTAACTCCCCCTCAATACACCATAGAGAGGAGCAGTGAGAGAGAGAGAGAGAGTGAGAGAGAGAGGAATACACTCTGTTTTTTTTTTTGCAGAGATTTGCATAGAGAGGAGCAGTGAGAGAGAGAGAGAGGACCACATGCGCTTCTCAAAGAAAGAAGAGATACGAGCTAAGCCGTACACCGAGGTCGATGATGGGGATGGGTTCGTCGTCTCCGCCATCGCCGCTGGGGAGGCCCCATGCATGGGTTTCGGGCAATTCGTTGACCGAATTGAGATCCAAGAATTTGCGATGGAGGTTGATCGGGTGGTTAAGGAAGGCATCGGAGAGTCGCCCTCCTCACCGGACTTCAGTCTTTTGCCGGAATTTCTGAAACTCAACGTCCACAACCGCGCCCCTGCTCCATATTTTTTTTAATGTGTTTGATATCATAAATTTCACAGCAAGTGCAAAAAAAGTTAAACGTTTAAATTAAATAATTAATAAGTTCAATTATCAATTGCTTATAAGTTCATATTTAGAGAGAGAGCGCCATAACCCAGCAAGTGCAAAAAAAGGTAAACGTTTAAATTAAATAAGTAATAAGTTCAATTGTCAATTGCTTATAAGTTCATATTTAGATAGAGACCATCATAACCTACATATATTCCCTCGCGACCCCTCCTCCAAGTGAGTAGCAACTTTTCCTCTGGCTTCAATCGGACGGCGGAAAAACAATAGGAATAGTGGCAGTCAGTGGCTTGAATTCCGGCAATAGGTTGTGCGACTTCGAGCAGCGGCCATGGGCGAATTTCCGATTCCGGCGTGTGCGACGGTGGATGGGTTCTTCATTTCCGGTGGATTCGAGCAGCGGCATAGCTTTCCCCTCTCTTTCTTCCGGCGACTGTGGGCAGGTATGTGACGACTTGGCTACGTTGTGAGCAGTGGTCCGGCAAGGAAGAAAGGTGAAGGAGCATTTCCGGCGTCGCGAGCAATGAATATGGTGGCTGGAATTTTCCTCAGCCACAAACAGAGCGGCTGTGCAGTTTCTTTCCATAATTTCCGGCAACAAGATTTTTAGTCTTCGACGGCATACGGACGAACGGGGCGGTGGCTGTGCAGTTTCAGGCATGGCAGCGAAATTCCGGCGTCTGAGATGGTTGCTGGGTTTCAGGTATGGTGGCTGCGGGGGCATAATAGACTTTTGCACTTAAGCTTTGTACTGCGGGGAAAAAAAAAAGTCAATGAGCCCGCAGCAAAGCCTTCTTCCATTTTGTACCCAGCAGTTTCTCTCCCTAAAATGAAATTAAGAGATAATATTTGATGTAGTGAAAATGAGTTTTAAAATGACATGAGAAGCTTGTATTGAGACACCTAGAATAGAAAATTAAAATTCTGATCAGGCTGTCTTATATAAATTTTATTTTTCAATCAATACTATATTAAGAAAATAATTATTTCTTTTAATATAGTGATTTATAAGTGTTAATCCATCAAAAAAAATATAATAATTCTATGAGTGTTAAAATAATAAGTAATTATAAAAATGTTAATTATTTGGTAAAATATTATATAAATTAATAGAAGCTGAATAAAGTTACCTAGTAATCACCTTATAAAGTATTATTTGTTTGTCCCATAATTATTCTCTTATTTATTTTATTTATACATTTAATAATTGTTTGTACACGAAAATAAAATAAAAATTAAAAAACTCAACCCCCAATTTTTCATGTATTTATACATGAAGATGTGATCACTTTTTAAGTTCGCATTGCACTATATAAAGGTATATCAAATTATTCCTTAAAATTTTATTCTTTACATATTATTATTATTTTTTAAATGTGCCCATTTTAAAATATAAAATAAAGATAGTAATAATTTTGTTACATTATATGAATCACTTGATAGATAAATTGACATTCAAAACAATTTTTCAAAATTTTAAAAAATTGATTATAAGTTTAGAAGAATTTTGTTGCAAACTAACGTTGTCCCATAAATTCAATTTTGCAATGTTTTTTATGAAACAGTGAATATCCTCATTTACATTTGAAATTTAAGAAGAAGAAAAAATAGAATAAAAATAAAAATTAAACATGACAAACTTATGCCAGAAACAACATTTTCAGTTCGCCTAAGGTGACTATCAAAACATTTAACCAAGTCCAAATGCTCCTAATAAGGGTAGTATTAACTCGTTGGATTTGCAAAGATAAAAAAGTTTGTGAATAGAGATGTTGTTATAGTTTCAATATCCAAATTTTTATAAGTAGTGTGTATTGCTAGTACGATTAATTTGTTTAAATATTTTAAAAATCTAAAGTATTGTATAAATTAGAGTACCCTTGTACTCTATTTTAGTGGAATTTTTTTACTAAATACTTAATTAAAAAAAAGTGAATAGAACATCCTGCAAGCCAATAATTTCAACACCTAAAAATAAATAATAAAAGATGAGAAAAAAAATGTTAAACGTAGTTTTCATTAAAAAGATACAAATTACAACTCTCGTGAATCATTGATTCCTATCTCCAAGGATTTGTGTACCGGGGTCTCAATGACTTTATTCCGATTTTGACCTACAATTTGATAGTAGTGGAGAGATTTGACCTACAATTTGATAGTAAGGAGTAGATGGGGTTGTTGGTGACTTATTCCATCTGACCTATTAATACTTTATTCTGAGTCTCTTATTTATAAGAGATCATGACTTGAAGAGTAAGAAAATAATATTCTTAAATCGGAGAATAATGAAAAGATATTCACAAATTTTGGAGATATTATTGTATATTTTATCTCTAAAATTGTGATTTACATAATATATGACACCGTAAAATTTAACAAATTTTCGGTGGTTACACATCCCTCCCATATCAGCAAATCTTCTCTAATGTAATCTACAATTAAAATGTGTCACTTGACGTTACTATTGTGGAGAGGCAACAACAAATTGAGAAGTAGATAATAAAAAGTAAAAATAGGGCAAATGTAGAACGGAATTCAACATGATTCAAATAAAAAATTGCATCTAAAATCGGATTATGTGAGGATGCACAAGTAATTGGATATTTTTAATGTTAAAGAGATGATTATTTTGTAATTAAAAATATATAATGATAATGGAGACAATTTTTTTTGGTAATATTAAATTTTTTAGTAAAATATGTGGGTATGTCATAAGTGGAACTTATTTGTAGTATGGAATTTTATACCTGAACATATATTTACTAATATCATAATATTTTATACTGTAATTTTAATTTATAAATTTAATGGTATATTTGAATACATCTAATTATATTAGTTAGTTAATAAGTATATCTAATGGTAAGAGGTGTGAATTCGAACCAGGCTAAACGATCCGGCCTAAAAAATGCAAGGTTATAGCCCACAAGTTAAACGGGTCAACCTGCCGGTTAATCTGGCTCACTCACTAGCCAACATTTTTTTTAAATTTTTTTTTATATATGTATATATTTATTAGTTATTATTATTATTATTGATTGAAGTTATCCCCAATTTCTATTTTGGTCTTATATTAATCTTAATGCTTCAACTTCTAAATATTGTAGTTTTGAACTTTTAAATATTTAAGTATTGACGTTTGAACTTTTATAATTATGTTGAACTATTTTTATATAATTTTAATGAGATTATGGACAATATTTAGATTTTAGTTTAAATAATATTCTATTATCACTATTTTAGTTTTTTTATTAAAATTTAATTTGTTTTTTTTTTTTTCATATTTCTGTGACACATCTCGTTTTTTATCGGTTCAACTTAAGAATCGCTAGAGTTAGAGTTATGTTTTAAATATTAGAAGATCATTTTTAACGAATAGAATAAGATTCTAACCTTTCATAGTCCGAATTTGGTTAGAGCTAGCTTGAAGACTAGGGTACTCTGTTTAATATTTTTTTTATTAGTATAAATTTTAGAGAATATCAAATTGTATCATGTACTATGGGTTGTTTATCAATTAGCATTCTATACTATTTTTTTTATCAAATTGCAATTCATATTATACATTTTTTACGGATTACAACCTAAACTAATTTTCTTTTATTTTTCTAATATGTGTAAGACACATTTATCTACCAAGGACATAATTGTTCATTTAAATATTTTATTAATCTACCAAGAACATAATTTAAAACCATTCGTTTGGATTTGGCAATTATAATGCTCAACAAAGTAAGAAATCTCCCCTTGTTTTGTTTTTTGTGAATTTATTAGATTTAAATTATGCTTAATGTATTTTAGTAGTGTATTATTATGAAATAATATATTTAAATGAACAATTATGTTCTTGGTAGATAAATGTGTCTTGCACATATTACTGGGAAAAAAAATTAGTTTAGATTGTAATACGTAAAAAATGTATAATATGGATTGCAATTTGATTAAAAAAAAGGCTTAGTCTTGTATGCACCAGTTACACCGTGCAACTCAAGTTCATTTTTAAAAAATTACACAAAATACTATTGAAAAGTTACACATGTTATTACTAAAAAGTGTATTTTTAATTGTGTAACTTTTCAGTGATAAATTGTGCAACTTTTTAAAAATGAACTTGAATTGCACTGTGTAACTGGTACACAAGAGACTTACCCAATAAAATAGTATATGATGCAAATTGATAAACAACCCCTAATACAAGATGCAATTTGATATTAACCCTAAATTTTATAGTACTCTTTCCGTTCCATGACTATTTTCACACTTGCTTTATTTGGATGTTCCAATTTTACTTTTATATACCTAAAAAGATTTTTTTACACTTATAAAAATTAATTTTTTTTTTTTTTTTATTGTTTAATTTTACACTCATTTTTTTATTTATTACAGTAGAAGTTTTTGTGGAAGGGATATATCAGACTTTTGCGATTTTTTCAATAACTAAATACATAGTGATTTATAGGCCTACTTCATTGCAAAGACGGGCGGAAATCTTCCGGCTTCAAACAGAGGCTCTCTCAACACAATTGTAATTTTCCAATTCTCTCACTTTATCTCTCTCTAACTTGTAGACAATTTATGATAATCTAGGTTGCTAGGCTCAATGAAAATGTCACTGAATTCCGAGGCACTTAAGAAAACCCGACAAGTTTTTGCTAGAACTCACCGATTCTGTAGATTTTTTGCGTTACATACGTGTTCTTGTTCTGATTTTATTGAATATAAATTTTGCAAACGGCTATCTCATCGGATTGGAGCAATTCCATGTTTCTTTTCATCTCAGTCAGCTAAAATTCATGGTTCTGCCCCCAATTTGGCGTCCGAAATGCGTGGGCAATGCGTGAAAAAGGATGATATTGATGATAAAAAGCATGATTTTGGTTGGAATGAAGCAAGAGGTTGTGAAGAACCGAGTAAATTGGGTTCAGGATATAGTTTGAATAGTTGGGGTAGTGAAAATTGTAAAATCGACGGTTTCAATGAGTTCGATGGGTCCGATGAAGTAGAAGTAGGAGAGAGTGAGGAAGTTAGTGACGACGAGTTTAGGGTTTTGGATTCATTTGACAAGAGGAGAGAGAAAATTGGAGTTCCTCGAAGAATCCAGGCGGATGAGGATGAAGTGAGACACCCTTTAGTGAGGGAGATTTGTAGGTTGATTGATTGCAGGGGAGTATGGACTCCAAAGCTTGAGTCACAGTTAAAGCGTTTATTGTGCAGTTTGAAACCTAGTCAAGTGTGTGCTGTTCTTCAAGCTCAGTCTGATGAAAGAGTCGCTTTAAATTTCTTTTATTGGGCTGATAGACAATGGCGTTATAGGCACGATCCAATAGTTTATCATGCAATGCTTAAGGTTCTAAGTAAAACTAAGTTATGCCAAGGGGCTAAGCGTATTCTTCGTCTAATGGTGAGGAGAAAGATTGAGCTTTGGCCTGAAGATTTTGGTTGTGTAATGGTGTCTTTCAGTCGAGCTGGTCATATTAGAAAAGCATTGCAGGTATTGACTCTTATGCAGAGAGCAGGAGTGGATCTAGATATCTCGATATGCAACACTACCATTAATGTTTTGGTGGAAGGGAAAAGGTTGGAGAAGGCATTGAGGTTTTCAGAGAGAATGAAGGTGGTTGGTGTTGAACCTAATGTCATCTCATATAATTGTTTGATCAAGGGTTATTGTGAAAGTAACCAGCTTGAAGATGCAGTGAAGTTAATCGAAGAAATGCCCCTTAAGGGTTGTTTTCCTGATAAGGCTAGCTACTATACTGTCATGGGGATTTTGTGCAAGGAGAAGAGGGTTGATGAATTGAAAGGGCTTCTGGAGAAGATGCTGAATGAAAGTAAATTGATGCCTGATCAAGTAACTTATAATACTCTTATCCACATGCTTTCTAAGCATGGTCATGGAGAAGAGGCACTAGGATTTCTAAGGGAAGCAGAAGAACGAGGTTTCCATGTTGATAAAGTAGGGCACACTGCAATAGTTCATTGCTTTTGTCAGGAAGGGAACATAGAGAAGGCTAAAGATCTTGTTGATGAAATGCTGTTGAAGGGATGCAGCCCTGATGTTGTGACGTACACTGCTGTTCTGAATGGGTTTTGTCGAGCAGGAGAGGTTGATCGAGCCAAAAAACTGCTCCAGCAGATGTACAAGCATGGTTGTAAGCCAAACTGTGTCTCGTATACAGCCTTGTTGAACGGGCTTTGCCGTTGTGGGAAGTCTTCAGAGGCAAGAGAGATGATGAACATGAGTGAGGGATGGTGGACACCAAATGCTGTGACTTACAGTGTAATCATGCATGGGTTTCGTAGGGAGGGAAAGTTATCTGAGGCTTGTGATATAGTGAGGGAAATGATCAGAAAAGGTTTCTATCCTTCTCCTGTTGAAATTAACCTCTTGATTCAGTCGTTTTGTCAAGTGGCTAGAGCAGATGAAGCAAGAAAGTTAATGGAGGAGTGCCTGAAAAAAGGTTGTGCTATCAATGTGGTGAATTATACTTCTGTAATTCATGGATTCTGCAAACTGGAAGACTTAGATGCTGCTCTATCTGTTCTTGATGATATGTATTTGAATGACAAGCACCCCGATGAAATAACTTATACAGCGATCATTGATGCACTGGGGAGGAAAGGCAGAATAAACGAGGCTATTGAAATGACCAAAAAAGTTCTACATTGTGGATTACTTCCAACTCCAGTGACATATCGATCACTCATCCACCATTTTTGTCAGCATGAAAGGGTAGATGACTTGTTGAAATTGATCGAGAAGCTGCTAAAAAGGCAAAGCTTCAAAACGGCATACAACCAAGTCATTGAAAAGCTATGCTCGTTTGGGCACATTGATGAAGCTTACAAGCTCTTGGGAAAGGTTTTGAGGACAGCTTCCAAACTTGATGCAGATACTTGCCACATTCTCATGAGAAGTTTCTTAAAGAATGGCAATCCTATTGGATCATATAGGGTGGCTTGTAGAATGTTTGATCGAAATTTGGTTCCGGATTTGAAGTTGTGTGAGGAAGTGAGTAGAAAGTTGATTTTGCTGCAGAAGTTAAATGAGGCAGATAAGCTTATGCTGCGGTTTGTGGAGCGTGGACTTTCAACTTCCAAGAGCAAAAAAGGCAGTACTTTGATTAATGGTTCTTGATAATTACAGATTAATTCTTGAGGATGGTTTTTGGTAATAATTTTCATCCATTCCAATCGCTACCAACAGCATTTTTATTTGGGGTAGAGGGTGGAGTATGAAACTCCATTTCCATACCAATCAACATGAGGTCTTTTACGTTCTTTAGCATTTTTTTATGTGCTTTTCAACTTGTGCTATAAGACTTGGTAGTCTTTGACATATTTTGAAATGCGCTTAGACTGCTTTGCTTATGTGCTAGCTGAAAACCTGCTACTCTTTGCGATATGTCACAATCCCACCTCAAAAAAGTTAACAATAATAAAGAGTTCTTTTGTGAATTCACTGTAGTCTACAAATATCATAGTACTGGAACTTCTCCACCCATGCTTGCGAATCCAAGCCATACTGAAATCTGATGCCTGAACTCCTTGAAAACAATCTGGTGGTGAGTCCAGAATAAAGAAGAGAAAAGAAAAACTGTGCAAAAGAGAGATAACAACTTGTCGAATTAATATAATTTCTCAATGGTCTATCAGCTTTCTAGCTTCTGTGTTAATATAATTTTTCAATGGTGCAGAACTGAGTGCTTTTAATCCTTGGCTTCAGAATTCATGAACTTGGAGTTTGGTAATTTCTACAGCCGGTTAGCAATACTTTAGTTGAAGAGCTTGCCTTCATATTATTGAAGCTTCCATGATGCTGCTCGGCAATTCAGTAATTTATTTAATCACATCTCCTTTTTCGATCTTCTATGCCAACTGTTCTGTATCATGGTTGGAACATTGAACGTGTACATCTTTCCAATAAAATCCCCATCATTGAGTATAAACTTTAACTTGCAGAGCATGTGCAGATATTTTCGAGTATGTGTGGCTTAATCCCAACATTCTTTTTCCGTCAGGTAATTTGTGGCTGCAGAATCATACCAAGGTTGAGAATGAGTATACCTAAATGTGTGATACTCACAATTCTTGGTCACATGACAGAGAAAGAGATGAAATTGATTTGAAAACAACGTGACAAATATCTTCACATTGGTGATTAGGATTTAGGACACAACTCCATCCGTCGAGAGCAGAGAGACTGTCCAAAAGGGTAGGTGCTAGATTCATAGGCTTTTTCCTTATACAGGATTCATTTGAATGTCTTTTCTGCTAGTCTAATGAATTCCCATCATGACAGAGAATCCATCTGTTGGATGAGAATGATAGGGCTTCCATGCACCGCGTATTTTAAAAAGTAGAAGTGTGATTATTGTTCTCATTGCATGTTTACTTGTACATCTGGATAAAGTCTTCTTGTTCTCAAGTTTTTGGATTCATTGGGAAACTTTAGCTAGAGTCAAGAGTGCCCAGCTGATATTTAGTGGTGGGGGATTTAACTTTTATATCTTATGTGTATCTTTCTCGTGTATCATTTTATCGCGGGATGATGATAATGTCATCAGTATACACAGAATTAGCCCGGTTCGTGTGGAGGCGAACGGCCCCATTGTAAGAATCGATGGAATCTGAACACTGTTAGAGCCCAGATATCTACTATTTAGATATGTTACTTTTTCTTAATGATCTCATTCTGCATAAAACATGAAAAGGGTGGGATCCATTGATCATTGATTCAAGAACGAAACCAGGTCTCTTTTCTTTGTACAGTGTAGTGTACTACTACTATCAGGATCAATCAATATACAGAATTGTAGTTTTAACTCTTCCTAAATTTTAAATTACCCCCCTCCCCCCCCCCAAGAGTTATAAATACACCTTAAGACTTATTTCTATCATAATTGCACTCATAGTCTTTAACTTTTATGGAGACTATTGATATCAGTAAACTAGGATTGCAAAATGTGGTTATTGATTTGCAAACAGAGACAAATATCATGGGCTTGGATTTGGCTCCTGAGGCACAAGTAGACATGATGATCCCCATGACTCTTAACTTGTTAACTGCATATTATAAGTTGCTTGGGATGTTATTATAAATATGCCAAACTGTAAAAGTAGGTATATATATAAATATAAATTGCACTTGATCTGGAAACTGGGAAACAGTATCTGATTTTAGGCCACATTTATCAGTGCACCAAATCTTTTATGAAGCCTTACCCTACAAAACACCCCATCTCTCCCTCACCTTGAGATGGGGAATAAATCATCTGTGCCCAAGTGGAGAAAAGCTAAACATCACACTTTTTCTTTTTTTTTAAATAGTAAAATATTTGCCTTTAGAAAATTAATGATTAGCATTGTTTTTCAAGCAAAGATGTGTTGAAAAAAAGTAGATATGAAAAAAAAGTGGGTTTCTTTAATCATAAAGTTTAATTTGAATGAAACAACACAGCATGCATTGTCTCCTTGCAAGTTGCCAATAGCCCCTCTCACCTGCCTCTTTTCTGGCTTAGGTGATGCCAATATGGCTTTCTTTTCTTTTTAGTCCTCCAATTTTTATTTATTTGTTTATTTTGTTTTACCAATACGCTCCCACTCACACTTTTTGCTTTAAAATACCAATTAATTTGTTTAAAATCCATATTTGGAAAGTAAGTCGGACCTACTGTTCATGCATCTGTATTAGTAGTGAAAATTCGTTGTACTCAACTATTCATGGACATGTATCTACACCTAATTTGTCACCTAATTAATCATAATTTCATCATGGCTTGGAAAATTAACGTAAATGATGAGATTACAAGTGTGGTCGTTTTCATTACATAGAGAGATCATTAATGTTATGTTTCATTCTTTGATTTGGAAGTTTGAAGATATATGTATTTTGTTACATTTTCCTATTATATCATTTTGGCTTACATTCTAATTTTTTTACCAATTAGGGGTGTAATAATGAATTATCAGTACAAACGACATGTGTTAAAGAAAATACGAAGTTAGATGAAACATAAGAATTTGAAACCTAGATATTAAATCTAATTGTCGAATTTATAAATAAGTAAAATGATAAAGGTAGATGTGATCATATTTAACAAATGTACGAGATAATACATGAAAAATTACCTGATGTCGCTCTAAAAATATAACATTTTCCATCTATATACACAAAAGTAAAGAGAAATACAAAAATATACTTGTTGGAGCAAAATAAAATATATTTCCTTTGTGGGTGCACTCTCCGCTAAAGAGAATGCATTAATTTATAATATTTTATCAAATAAATAATGAGTGACATGTCCTCTCTATTATAAGGATGCCATACTTTCCCACCTTAAAAGGCATATAATTATCCTTGTAGTTTTATTTTCATGTGATGTAATGTAGCCTATAATTAAAGACAAAAATTAAAAATTGTGATTTAAAAAAAAAAAAAAAATCCCGTAAGAAAATGATGTAACTTGTTTTGAAGATTAACAATTTCTGCAATTATTGTGAATCATCATCAAGCACGTGAATTATAGACAAATTCATACATTTTGGCGCTTATACTTGATTAGCCTTCTTGCAAAGCATTTATATTTTTGCAATTACGGTGAGACAACTACCACGTGAATTATGTCGCATATATTCCTTTTAAAAATAATTCAGTAGTACTCCCACAAATTATAGTTAATTTTATTCCCCTATTTTTAATCTAAAATAAAAGAGATCATCCGATTTAGACACAATATCAACAAAAAGTCTATGAACAAATACATGAATACTATTATTTCTTCTTGTTTTTTTCTTTTCATTTCCCATCAATTGATTTTATACTTTTTTTTTTCATGGTTTCGTGAACAAAATTATACTAGAGAAATAAACCATAAAACTTGAAGGACAAAATATTGTATGAAAATAATTAATGATAAATTTATCATAAACCAATTTTAAAGTATCAAACATTTGACTAGGTTTATCAAAAGCTGAAGTCAATTAAATTTATATATTGACATCAACTTTTGATACACCTGATGCATATTTTGATACACTTGATCAAATATTTTATACTTTAAAATAATTTTATGATAAACTTATCATGAACTATTTTCACACAATACCTACTCAACTTGAAATTGGCTACTTATATTAAATATGGACTTAAGGGCTTTGTAACAATAAAATTAGGGATGCATACACCTTTCTTCAAAAAAAAAAAAAAAAAAATTTGTGGTGACTTTACGAGCCTAAAAAAATAAAAACAATTCCACACATATCTGGTGATGCTCAATTGCATTGAAGAAATGAAAAAAAAAAAAAAGGATAAATTTCTAAAAATAAAAGTTCTTTTTATCTAAATTGAAAAATTAGAAATATTGGCTTCTCGGCGGGTGAAAAGAAAAATGGCTACCACGAAAAAAGATTTGGCTGAAAATAGTGACAAACAACTAAAGACAAGTGATCATATACGCCCTAAATTATTTTGTAGTCATTTTGACCCCTGAAACTTTGAGCACATACTTGCACCCTTAAGCTAACAGAAAATATTACTCCATCTGTTTTATAAGAATTTATACACTTTTTTTATTTAGACGTCTCATGAAAATTTGCACATTATTAGAGAGAAAATATTAAATTACATGCACATTCACAAATTTATACATATATTTACTCATATATCATTATTTTATATATAAAACACATTTTCCTTAAAAAATGTATTGTCTCGTATGGTGCAAATTCTTACAGGACGATGAGAGTATTATATTTTCTCATCATTCTAATAATATTAAAGGCTGAAATATAAATACATACTTGATAAACATAAATAAAATTAGACTAACTATAAAATGACATGGTTGAATTTCTTTAAAATTTTGTTACTTACTAGAAATAATTATGAACTGAATAATGTTAACCTTGGATAAAGGTATCCTTTGACTTTGACTAAACAAGTTATGATAATTAAAAGTAAAAAGTGATTTATTAAGTGAAAAGAAATCTGTGTATAAATTGTAAAGTATATTATCTCATGATTGATCCAGTTAATTAACTTTATTTTTTTATATTAACGATTCTAACTTAATATTCCTCACATAAATAAACAATTTAATTTAAGAAAAAAAATCATGTTTTCCTCATCTAACGTAGTTATTTTTAAAAAATATATCATAGTTTGGGGTGCAAAACGAGAATAAGCACATGCACAGGGGCCAAATCGAAAACTCTTAACTTTAGAAAACTAAAGTTGTTATGATTATAATAAGTGATGGATCCTTGTACAGTGAATGTTGTTTTGTGTTTATCATTTTTAAAGATTTGAAGATATTTCCTTCTGAATATTAGTCTTTTATTTGGTATTTTATTTTATAAATTTATTTGTATGAAGTGTGTTATTGCGTTTTATTAGGAAAAAAAGGACTTAAGAGTAAATTAAAAAAAAAAAAAATTGTTATTTAAAGCTTAATGTAAGAGAAGCTTAATCTGTGGAGTGGATGTTATCATAATTAGTAATTACTGCACCCGCTCTCTGCAACTCTCGCCGGAGATCAGGAGAAATGGATGAATCTTGGAGGATGAGGATGGGAATGCACACAGCGCTGCCGACACGTAAAATACTGAACTACCCTCCACGGCGATCCACCGAGGACACCACCTCCCACCGCCGGAACCCCGTCGCCGACGACCTTTCGAACCCCGAAGACTTCAGCGACGTTTTTGGTGGGCCCCCTCGGACAATTCTCTGCCGCCAGTTCTCTACCGCCCATCCAAGTTCATCCTCCTCAACGACTGTCACTTACGAGGAAATTTTCCGGCAGCCGGAGAAGGCGGCTCCGCCTGTGAGTAGGTCCGGACGGAGCTTGCCCGAGTTCAGGATACCCGGTCGGAGTGACCATAATAATCAGAAGCTTGAGAAAAATGGTTTTTACAGTGATATCTTTGGGTGGGAGGATGAGAGGGTGGTGCGGTCAAGATCAAGGTCAAAGACAAGTTCTTCATCTGTGCTGAGCTCGGAGGAGCTCAGCCCTCTCCGGCCGGCGATATCTTTCGACGGCGATGATGGTGTTTCTTTTTTCGCTTCGAAACTCAGGTTGGTGCCTCGTTAATTTGGTTTTCCACGATTTTTGAGTTCAAATATACGCACATCAACTGTTTGTGTATTTGCTTGAGAATGATTTGTGTCAATTGTTTGCTGTGCCTCATTGAACGATGTGATACTTAAATCTTTTCAAAAGAAAATGCGTAGTAAATTTGAACACACTTTACCTCAATTTTGGAACACTCTTGTTTGAACACACTCTACCTCAATTTTGGAACATCATTCAATAAGAAGATAGATGTTGAAAGAATGGCCAAAAAATGAGTAGTAAATACTGAAGCTTGGATTCACTTTCAGGCCAATTAACGTGAGATCTAGATGGACATCACGAAGAATGGTCAATGAAAATTACCAAAAAGAACAGAACGTGATACCGCCATTTTCAGGCATTCAATCCTTCCACAGTGCTGAAAACAATCGTCCTGATAACTTGAGGAGCTACCCTTTTGGGTTAAGTAGAAGAAATGCATCTCCAGAGACTATCAGTCTAGAACCGATATCGAACAGCAGCTTCAGAGTCTCTGCAGATGACTTGGATCTCAACTCACCATCATCACCACTGTCTTCAGTCTGCCACTCGTTAGACCAAGAGCAAAAGAGATGCGGAATCAACGACACCATTTTGAAGCATGACGATGCTATGGATGAAGAGGAAGATGAAGCTATGAGCTCTTATGTCATTGAGATCAATTCTGACAACAGAGAAGGGACTTGTGAATCGAATGGCGTCGATGAAGCGATTGCGTGGGCAAAGGAGAAGTCTCAGACACACTGTTCAGAGAGTAAGTGGAGCATGCAAGAATGTGAAGTGGAGAAAACAGCAGAAGGTTCGAGATAGTTATTCTTCTGGCTTATACAATTGATGTTCAGATTGTGTACTACTTTGAATCTATGGCACTGATATTGATCAAACAATATGGATCTTTGCAGAAATGTTGAGCGGACATCAGGTTTCTGAGGGGCACACTGATAGTTTTGGATCATCGGTAATATAGTCATAACTCGTGAACTATACCATAGGATCACACATATCTACTGCAAATTGGGCTAATTGCTTCTTCTGTCTGTCGTTTTGCAGGACGAACGACACTTCAATTGGGCTACGGTAGAAGAAACACATCAATTCGAATGCACGGTTAGTCCAATTTTGATCCCATATATGTGTTCTCATATGAAGAAAAATGAGTTCATTACGCATTTTCTTGATTGGTGGTTATATATTCCCAGAAAATGGTTGAAGGTTTGAAGAATTGTTCTTTCCATTATTCCTGTCTGTTGAGAATATTATATTGAATGGTGACAGGTGCAAACCGAAATGGATATATTGGATGAGAAAATAAGGTTGTGGAAAGGCAAGGATGCTGATATCCGATTACTTCTAACTTCTTTGCATCATGTGAGATGAAATTCCTGTATCATTCAACAATACTTGATTCCTTTTCTAATTGCTAAAAGGGTATATTATGATTATCCTGTTCCTCGTTCAGATTCTGTGGCCTAACAGTGGCTGGTCACCAGTACCTCTAGCAAACATAATCGAAATCTCACTAGTTAAGAAGGCATACCAGAAAGCCCGGTTGTGCCTTCATCCGGACAAGCTACAACAAAGAGGCGCTACGCTCCCACAAAAATATATCGCCGACAAAGCTTTTTCTGTTCTTCAGGTTAGTTTTGCTGTTAACAAGAATGCAGAAGGAACTGAAGTTGATAACTTACACTTTTTTGACAAATGTAGGATGCTTGGGCTGCATTTATCTCCCAAGATGTCTTGTAGAAGTGTATGAAGCACAGCCAAATACTCAGGAGAAGCTTCGAGTAGAGGAAATGTATGAGTGTTTTATGATCCAGTTTGCTATTGTTAGTAGATGTAAATAGTAATAAGTGTTCATAATACTAGCAGTTTACTCTTGTTCATCGGGCAGTGTTTCAATCATCTCAGGAGATGATAGCTGTAATTTACTGTTTCGATCGGCACATATCTGTAATTTACTGTTGCAATTTTGAATGGATAAAACCGATTCACACGTTGAATTTAGGGTGAGATAAAACATCGTAAACATAATATCATGTGCCAATGCCGTCTTCCCGAATGATGTTTAGACTCGCGTACCCGAGTTCCAATCAGGGGCTCGGGACACAAAGACAGGCTTGGCGAAAATCCCGAGAGACGAGAATATAGCCTATAGTGAAGTAAAATTTGTCAAGAACATACAGGGTCAACTAAATATCATCAGTAAAGTATTCTCTACTGTTGAATCATTTAGTGACCACGACTCAGTTCATTTGAAATTTAATCACTACTCAACATAGTCAATGTTGCTTCCATAATCGAACTTTACTAGCAAAACATCGACAGGGGGCAACTAAACAATAACACAGACAGAGATGTGGTATGACCTGTGAATCTTATTGAGTGTGCAAAGTTGCTGGGTGTTAAGATGAAATGGTGTTTGTTTATGAAGAAATAAGAAACAGTAGTTTGATACCCTAACAACTGGGAGGAATTTAAGTCATTATACACTATATCATCTCCATTCTCAATCCAAGCAGCCTAAAGTCAAAGATTCTGTGAACTTTACAATGGATCGGAGCCTTGTGCTGCAGGAACTATTGATTTGAAAGACAATTATTTAAAATCGTAATGATGAAATGCCACTCATCAATTAATTTTGACAGCGATTGTCCGCCTTGATGCAAAAGAGGCAAAAAGGAACTTGTACTAAGCCTGCCTTGAGGTTTTAATCGGAACTGAAAATTGTAGTATGTGTCTGTCTGTCTGTCTTACTTTGTTCTGTTGATGACTCTGTGTGTTAATTCTACAAGGGCCCTCCTTGATCTTTGGACATCTTCATCATCGTTTTCTGGAAGGGAGTCGATTGTTGCTGAGGCCAGGTTAGCATGCTTCACTGCCAGCTCTCTAGTTCTCTGAATTCCACTACTGTTTGCAAGGTATTCTAGTGCCTGTCATTTAATCAAAGATTATCAGACGAAATGATACAATTCTGAACAAAAACCAACAATGGGTCACTTAGTTTCTGTTTTCATTTTAATGGTCAAAAAAGGGAAGCTCGTTAAAAGAAAACTTACAAGCTCCACATTTGCAGAGTTATCAACAAATCCTTGATCGATAACAGCCCGCAGCTCAGGGAACTCCTCCATAGCGAACAAAATGGGAGCAGTAACAATCCCCTGCAAAAAAAAATTCAGGCATTATTCTGGCAATCAACATGTACAAGACTACAACTTAAGAAGAAGTGAAAGACTGAAATACATGACGAATGTCGGACAAGGAGCCCTTGCCAAGGGAAGTTGATGTGCCGGTGAAATCAAGTACATCGTCAATTAACTGAAATGCTAACCCCTGCAAAAATAAACACAATCTTAAGATACGAAAATAAACTGCAGTTGAGTTGTCAAATTCCAAAAATGGATTAAGAGATCAACTTCCACTTGAATAATACAATAGATGCATGTATCATACAAAAAAAATGTGGCAAAGAGAGATGTTGTTTAAAGCCTCAATAAGAGAAGAACAATTATAAGCCAAATCATAGTTATGGTTAGACCTAAATCACCCACATCCCACCATATGTCCATAGGACATAGACCTTCAGTTAAATTGGAACATAGAAGAAAAGAGTTGCAGAAGGAAAGAAAAGGAAGTACAAACCAAATTTTTGCCGTACTCATAAGCCAAAACTGAAACTTCTGATGTTTGTCCAGCAAGAAGAGCAACAGCCTTGCAACTATTAGAAATCAACGAGGCAGTTTTGTAGTACGTCTTCTGCATATAGTATTCCATGCTGCCAAAATCAACCATGCCATAACTTTAGTTAGGCCAAACTGCAGTGACAAGTACGCTAAAGAGCAAACATTTCCAACTAATCAGAAAAGAATAATCTATATCACATCCATTGGGTAAAATACCTGCAGCGCTGATCAGATGTAGTTGTCATTTGCATTGTCTCACCAGTAACTAGATGCTCTACAACTTTAGCCAAGAGTGATACGACCTATAGCATAATGCATAAATAATGAAACAAATTTACAGCACAAACCAGAGGATGGACTGGAAATGACAACCTACTCTACACCTATTTCTAATGTGATTCTGAAACAAGTATTTGGTTGATATATAATTTTAATCCTATTAGCTTCATTTTAGATCATCATTGTAGGATATTACCGTATATGTTAGGAAGAGAAATGCTATTTGAAATGGTTAAAGCATACCTCTGTGTTCTTTAAAGAAGCAAGGGCCACACATGCTCTAGATAGCAGGAAATCTCCAGCCAATACAGCTAACTGCAATTTAATTAAGATGAACCAAGTCAGGAGATTTATAACCTAATATGAAAAGCTGGTAAAAAAGAAAGTGGTCTCAGCCACACGTTTTTCATCATTATCTTTCAAGATTGGGAATATACGTTGGAAAGGCGGCTAAAAGGGGACATATATGAAGTACCTTATTTCCCATCACATAATTTAATGAACCAATCCCCCGCCTAGTTTCAGCATCGTCCAATACATCATCATGAAGGAGGCTGGCAACCTATAATAATGAGTGGGGTCACTAAAACTAGGTACAAAACATATAAAACTACTAACAGATACTTGACGTGCTACATCAATGTAAGACAAATATAGGACCATATTGTGCTGTGGTGTACCCCAGTGCAAAACCACTCATATCTCCATAATGCAGCCATTTTTTTGACAGTCTTCAGAAAGTTTTGAAGCAAATAACATTTTAATGAAAATTGGTGGTTTTATCAGCTCTTCTTACAAAAACAACTAATACACACATCACAGCAAGGCATTTAAGTAAAACAGAAATCAGGATAGACGAAAAGGAACCATGAAACCAGAGAATAAGATTGGAATAATGTGAAATAATCAGTGTGAGAATATATATAGGAACACAATTATCCAATTTTTAGAATGTGAACAAACCATAAAAACTTCCTTTTGTAGACGAAGTCTGCTATCTGACCTCAATAGCATCACACAAAAAGCAGGAGAAGTTAAAATGACAAATCCACGGACATAATTACATGGACATAGAAGTGAACCATGTATAGTGCACAATCACCCAGCTTATGCACAAAGGGTTCTGTGAAGAGATATCACATTTAAACTTGTCACAATTGCTAAGCGAAAATGTGTCTATTTCTTTAGACTGCATCTTATCCATTGTTACCGTTGTGGGATAGATAAGGAAATGTTGAAAGGCACTCTAGCCGCGATATTCAGGGTAGGCTCAGATGGCATGAAATTTTAGGCTCACGGTATGGTTAAAAGGTTCGCTTGGACCATATTACGGAAAAACATAAAAAAAAAAAAATTGATTCAAGAAAACAAGTAAAAGAAAGATGTTTATTTGACTATTGAGAAACATAACGGATGATCCTTATATTGCAATTTATCAATTCTGTGCATATACTGCAATGAATTAATACAGTGAAGCCACCACATGAATCTTGATCTGCAATCTTAACTTGGCAATTCAGATCGCCAACCCAATCAATCCAAATTAAAAAAATGGCCACTGATTTGGGTTGTGCAATCTGGATTACAGGGTTAAAATTGATTAGGTAGTTTTGATCTTACTCAGAATTTCCAAGAATGTGACACAAAGTGGAAAGTGAGGCTACAGAGTTTCTAGGGAGAGAAACTGAAGTCACTAACATGGATCATCTCTGTGATCTCAGCTATAGACTGTTGTCTTAAACGCAACTCCGTGGACAAAGAATTAACCGCAGCCTCAGGTATTTGCCTTGTCATTGGTACATTTAAAGCTGTTGCCATCAACAAAAGTACCTATATATGTATCAATCAGTTCAACGCATGAGGATATAAAACTTTATTTACACATTCCCACCCAAAAATTAATAGACAGGGATGGCTAGGATTTCGAATGGTCAATAATACATGATGCAGTCTATAAGCAATTATTAACTTGCAGCCAATGGAAACCTTCACTTATTAATAGCATCAACATCTTATACATTTGAAACACTCTCTAAGACAAAACTTGCTCATTGTAATACCCCAAAAACAAAAAATCAGCAGTAACCACTGGGGACAAGCAAATCAGATCAAAAAAGACTTACAGTGGGCCGAAATCTTTTTCCTTCAACTCCCATTTTGAAAAAATACTCTGCTGCAGAGGCAAGCTTGGGGACCTATATGAGATGAAAGGAGTTCTACTTCACCAGCATATGACATGTATCGTTTAGAAAACAAAATTAAGGTGCAACCCATACCTCTGCAACAACCATTGACCTCAAACGATTTGCAAGAAGCGACAATTCATCAGCTACAAGAGAGAATGGATCCAGATGCTCCTGTCAAAAAAAAAAAAAAAAAAAAAATTCCGTTTTTATTCAGCTTTCTATGTGAATAAAATCCACATGACCTGGCGTCAAGAAACAAAGATATGAAAACGATTAGGTAAATCTTAATTTCTATTTGAGCAAGTAAATGAAGAATTGAACTAACCTCTACCACAGCGCTGCTCTGGAATTGAGCCTGCTTCCCGAGAGTACTCACGGCATTTGACACCAAAGAATATATTACTCGGCAACCCAAAACCTACTAATCACCAGTAACAAAGCAAATATGATACAGTAGGAAAGAATCCAAAAATATTCACAAAAAGTAAAACCAACTCACATATCAGGAAGATGATCAAATTAGCACATAAAGAAAAGTAAATATAATATTCATAAGCCCTAGTAGCATTTTAAATTATCTGAACATAATTTCTCAGGTCATCACACAATTCAATCTCGGAGCAATAATTTAAATTTCAACGTCTCTTGAATCCTTAAGCTCCCAAATCTTGAAAGAAAAATAAAAAGGTAGTTTTACTATTCAGAAAGCCACTGTGATCACCCCAAAGTTGGCATTTAAGCTTTTTAATCATTGCCTATCCAAACGCTCCACTTACCACCCACCAACTGTTTGACGAAATTACCAAAATTGAAGTAAACCAACATGCAGCATTAACACAACAACTCCCGCAGAAAGAGCTAAAAAGAAACGGCCGCAGAAATGCAGAGAGCGCGCGTCAATTCACCTCTTGAGAAGATTGAAGGGGGGAGCGAAAGTGAGAGGAGTGCTCCAGCAACGGCGTTCTGTTATCAATACCCAATGAAGTATAGACCCATCGACCACGGGCATAACCCGACCTCGATAACCGGGTAATCCCTCTTACAGACATCATCATCTCCTAGATGCCGACTTCGATTGCACTGATAAATCTTGTCGGCGCGACCTGCCTAGGTTTCTTAAATTGGAGGTCAAAGAAAAACAGAAGACGGAACACAGGTATCAACTTCCAGGAAAGAGGGCAGTGAAGATAGATAAGCAATCAGTGAAGGCGATGGAGAAATCATAAACCGACATTAATTATTCTGCAAGAAACAAATTACAGTGTAAGACGACGGCTATAAACCCCGGAGGCGACGTGGTCCGAGTGTCGCCATGAAATAAGTTAGGCGCCTGCTTTTGGGACCAGAGCTGCCTACTCTTCTGGCCCATTAGGCTTGGGCTTGGCCCAATATAGATGTTGCATTACGGGAACCAAATTTAGACGTAATATCACAAGAAGCCCAATCATTGAGAAGAATATTTATATTTTTTTAAAATTACTTTCTTTTTGTCACTCTTAATTAATTCAATTTACCACGAATTACCCAAACAATTTATTTATGTTTGAATTTTTTTGATCGGAAAAAATAGTGGGTGAAGTACCTATGTAAGCGTGGCCTTAGCGAAATGGAAACATAATTTTCATAAAGAATAGATTTAATTTACAGTATGTTAATGGCATTAGTAAGCAATAGTGAAGATCATCCAAGAATGGCCAATTCAATTCCGTGTTGTATCACCTGCCCTTCCTCCTCAACAAGTCCCTGAATTCTTCATCACTGCTTTTCAGCATCAATGGCAGTGGAACCTCCACTCCACTCTGTACAACCTCCAAATGTCGAGGCTTTATCCTATTCTCCAAACTAAACGCAAAATACTGCGGGAATTCCCTCAATTCAACCACTTCCCCCTTCATCTCCTCTGAAAAATACTCGAATTTGGGCTTGAAATTATTCTCAATGCTGAAGGTGAACAGAGCAGGACATCTGAGAACCATCCCCACCGCTTCAGCTTTCGATAAGCCCAGGCTCACAATGTAATCCAGCTTTGGAATTAGGGTTTTCTCCACGTCCGAGACGAGCAGAATGGGATCCTGATAAGCTAATGCGTGCAAATCTTTGAAACCTAATCTCTGAAGGTAGAACAGAGCTGGTTTCAATTGGTCTCTCACGCTGCAGATCAAAAACCTCGGGCATTTGTTGATCGCTCTTCTGAAATTTTGATCGGGGACTTTGAGATCTTGCGAGAGGAAATTGAAAACAGGGTTGAGATCGTTTCTGATGTCGGAAGTGAGAATTTTAGGGCACATGCCGAAAATTCTGCCTAAATCTTTCAGATGGATGCCTTTCGATTGGAGGAAAGTAACAATGGCGTGGATTGAATTGAGGGAAGCAGAGTGAAGGGCCGGGTTCTGCGCCAGTGCTCGGCCCGAATCAACGCCCATTATCTCGAGGCAGAGGATCTTTTCTTTGAATTGGAAGGAGATGTTTTCATGGGTTGTTTGGTAGAGAGGGTGTTTCTGGAGTAGGGTTTTAGGTTTTGCTGCCAAGAGCATGCTCTGTTGTCCTAGATTCGGGAGTTGGTTTGGAGTAGAGCACATGGAGGAGCGGCAGGCAGTCGCCGCCGCCATCATGGTGGCGGTGGAGGTGGCTCCGTCGGGGAGTGAAGGTGGGGTTGAAGTTGTGGCTCTCTGTGCTCAACCGGCAAACCTTTTTGTTCCTTATATCTGATCTGAGAACTGCCACCTGGCAATTTCGTGCAAGTTTATTGGCTGAAAATGGATTTCAAAAGATTGGGGTGGCGATACACTTCAATTTTCTAGCCATCAATAACAATAATAATAATTTAACAATTTTATTTTCTCCACACAAAAAGAGAAAAAAAAAAAAAGATTAACTCTCAATCATAATTCATAACTTCTCAAGTGAATCAAACTAAGGGGGGCAATAGTTTTATTGTGTATACTTACACAACCGACGACAGAAGTAAAAATATTGAAAAAAAAAAAAACTCAAGCAGCCAAACATTGAAACAGCGATATCCAATCAAGTGGTTGGTCCTGCAAAACGATTAAGACAAGGGTGAATTCAATTGTCCTCATGGAAACAATGTAGGAATCGAGATAGAGAAAGTTACCATTAACTTGGTCTTTTGCTTCATCCCCTGTTTTCCACACAATGTCTTTCAACCCAGTTGACAGGTTCTTGTAAAACTGCATATCATATGGGTGGCAACAAACGGACATTGCATAAATGCGAGGAAATGCAATTCGTCGAGTTGATACTCAATCGTTGTTGAAACAATAAAATATTGTATGCTGCAACAAATACCTTGTGAAATTCTAAAGTATCGCCTCCCGCCTTGCGTATCTCAACCATGTGAAGGGAAGGAGCCACTTCAAAAATCTGCAAGAGCAATTGGAATAAGATCAGACAATGATTTCGTTATCCATCATCAACTAGGGTGTAAAGGCATGAAATGCGCATACCTCTGTTGCAATGGATAGATGTCCCTTGCGTCCAGATTTCTCCCCGTGAAGTTTCATCTGAACCAGCAAAAATGGGTAATGTTAAGTTGTTAACTGAAGAGAACAGAAATAAGAAAGAACCACTCCGAATATTCTTTCAAAAACAAAACATGTGTTATGAATTCTGAAGAACTTTATAGACAAAAACTGACAATTTGGAAAAAATTGCGTAAAGAGGATCATCCTAGAATAAGGAATCAAGAGATCGTATACATTCAGCAAGTATAACAAATGATGCATCAAAACATGTGGGTAGGAAGTGTGTGAATCACCTTATAGTTGTTTTTCTTGACATCGAACCCCATAGGGACAGCAGCTTGCTCAATTTTTGATATGATCTCATTGGCGGATGATTTAGACGTAAATCTTGTTTCTCGCTTTACAAGGCCCTAGAGTAGGACAAAAAAATTGAGTGGTATGCAAACTTAAAAGTTAAATCAATTGTCAAAGGAGTGATAAAATCACAATCTTGAGAATCTCAACGAAACCTGCTGTTCAAAGAGGGAACTAAGGTTCAGGCCCTGTGAGGTAGAGATAAGCTCAAAAGCATTCATCGTCACTGGAGCCGTGGGAGGCCGTTCCTCCCGCCTCTCCACAACAAGGTTTGGGGACTCCTACTCGGAGATAAAAACATTATATCACAAACTTTCACATTAAATATAATGATAATTTCAAAAGAAAAAACAGCGCGACAACAGAAACCTTACCAATAATTCATTAAAGATAGAATTAACATCATCAAGAGTGACTTCCTCCTGTTCAAAAACAGGTGGTTTGTATCCTTTCTTGAACCACTCATTTTGCAGGACCTCAGTTATAGTAATGCGCTGTATCGTGCGACAAAGCCATTATTGAGTTGCGATTAACAAGTGGTCAGAGAATTAGAGTAATAATTTTGCAAACAAAATGAATTATAGCCCAATGGAAAAATTAAATTCATACTGTAGAGGGATTGGGATCCAAAATTCTTTTGATTAATTTCTTTGCATGGGATGAAAACCACGGAGGGCAAGTGAAATCCGCCTTAAAAATCTGCAACCAAGTCGAATAAAGATAAGCCAGTGATTGCAGTTAAGAGAACACGGCATATAGCATAACATGCTTAAACAGAAAGAAGTTGTGCCTATAACATGGAAGTGTTTGCATCTTAAAATCTATTGTCTGATGGCTAAATCTTCACTAAATTCAATAATCGAATCTTCTTTCAGATATTAACAATTTAACATTTTCTTTGATTTTGAAGTTCTTTTGTCTCTTGCTCCCTCCCTCCTCCCTAAAATAGTCTCCTGATTTTCACATCTTGTCATAATTGTAATGATCATAAAGGTAATAAACTATTTTAGTTCACCTTTTTGTACAATGACATAAGATTTGGTTCTTCGAAGGGCAAATAACCAGCCATGAGTACAAAAAGAATAACACCACAAGACCAAAGATCTGCAATGGCTCCATCATAACCCTTATTGCTTATCACCTGGAATATGAGAGAGCCAAAACAAGGTATTCAGAAAACAGAATCATTGAAAAACAAAAATTATGTGAAACGAACAGCTGACTGCACACCTCAGGAGCAACATAATTCGGAGTACCACATGTTGTGTGAAGTAATCCATCTTCCTAACAAGATTAAAAATGAACTTGCATTGAGAAATTGAATTTGCATTGAACTTGCTCTCATTGAGAAAATAGAAATTTTAATACCCGAACTTGCTGGGGTAGGGCGCTCAAACCAAAGTCGGAGACTTTGAGAACTCCATTGGCATCAAGAAGCAAATTCTCCGGCTGTATAACAAGTAATGCAATAAGTAGGGGCCATTTTGCCTTTTTCAAGATTTTGAGTAAATACGAAAGAAGAAATGGGAGGCACCTTGAGGTCCCTGTGATAAACACCCCGGCTATGACAATAATCGACAGCATTTATTAGCTGCTGAAAGTATTTCCTGGCTTCATCTTCTTTCAGCCTTCCTCTACTCGCCTGCACACGAGAAAGCATCGGAATGCTGTATGTTCAGTAACTGCATCTATGAAATTGTTTCAATCATAAGAGTGAAGAAAACATACAATTTTGTCAAAGAGTTCACCACCAGTGACAAATTCCATAACAATATATATCTTTGTCTTGCTGGCCATAACCTACAGGAAACGATCTTCTATCAATAAACATAATAACATATGACATAACTTTACAGTTAATTTACTTATCAAAAGCTTCCCAATATGAGCATTCTTGGAAAAGCCAAAACCAACCTCATACATGCGAATAACGTTAGGGTGCCTAATCAATTTCATGGTTGAAATTTCACGCTTAATCTGCAACGGGTACAAAAGAGTCAGAAATTTCGAGGACCACAATTACTGTTACATGGAATTAATACAAAACAGGAAAACTCAAACTAATCAAAGACCATAAACTTAAAAGTCTTAATATAATTGGAACAACTCAAATATAAATTCAATAAGCCCAGGGAGGAACATCAACCACCAAGAAATTTACTGCCTCCTTATCTCAACCCCACTCCCACCTACCCCTTGGGTTAAAGCCGAAATCCTTTTCCATATGTACTCACTAGTGAACCTCATAGTACAGCATCTAATTCCAAGCCCCACAGAAATATGTAAAGACACAATGAGAAGGACGTATATTCTTGCAAAAAAAGATTGGTCCTATTTTTTCACAGTATCTGAAAGTACAAATAATATAACCAGGAAAATGATACTCCAAAAAATTGAAAAGTCAACCCCAAAAATCCATCTAATGCACACCAATAGTCTGAAGCACAATCATATATGAACAAGAAAAAAGATAGAGGTAAGAATTAAATACAAAAATCATGATTCAAAAGAAAACACAACGGAATCAAAGAGCACCTGTCCAATCATCTTGTGTTTGAGGACCTTCTCTTTGTCCAAAATCTTGATAGCCACATTCTCCCCTGTTTCCACATTCCTAGCAAACTTCACTTTGGCAAAAGTTCCCTCTCCTAGTGTCCTACCTAATTCATACCTCCCAACGCGCGTCCTTCCACTGCTATTCCCACCCCCACTCCCTCCAACGCTTGATCTTGATGCCATCACCATCTTTACAGCCCTTATATGTATATATATGTGTATGCAATCTATCAATCAATAAACCCCCCCTTTTTCTTGGATAAAACCCCTACTTTTCTTTCAGTTCCCAAACACAAATCCTATCCATTTTTCCCCCTTTTTCCTACCCTCTCTATACAAAAAATTCCCTTGATCGAATTTCTTGAAATGGCGAGACACTATAACCTCTTCTTCTTGCAAGGTTGCCACACCTGAGACTTCGCCACATTCATCTTCCCTTTCTCGGATTTATTTTCCTAAAAAAAACAAAAAAGACACAACGATCGGCGCTTGAAATAACAAAAAAATCAGATCCTGTTTTTCACTTTCGTGATAGAGAACGCGGAAATCTTTTTCCAAACGGAAGAGAATAAGGCAGACGTCATTAGAAATCGTTGAATAAAAAGGGGAAGATAATGGCTAATAAAGGAAAAATGGGATAAACATTAATTGATTGATGGATCGACCAAACAAAAGTTTTTATAATCGTTTGCGCATATTATAATTTTGGGAGCCTGGATTAGGGTTAATAGAATTGTGATTATGAGTAAGCAAAGATTATCGCCGGCTAAACAAGGGATTTGGGATTGATACTGTGATTTGGTTTTATTGGGGAAACTTAATCAAGAAATCGAAATCAAGGTTACGACATATAAATAATACGAGGAAGTTGACAACTGAGGAAGGTGGTGACCACCCGATGGGTAGGAATTGGGTGGAGTAGGGTGCATGGTTATTTATAGTGAGCCCTTGCCTTTTACGGGTCAAAATTATAATCTCGGGCTTGCCAATGTTGATTGCACATGCAGTCTCTGTTATCATTGATTGCAACATGGGAATATTCTATATGACTTTTCTTTTTTGTTTCTTTTGCAAATTTTTCTCCTTTTTAATCTTGATTTATTTTCTTTTGACAATATTAATTTTGAAATTAGTCAATGACAATAGTGATGTTTTATTATTGTTAGGCGAGATGCATTATTTGAGGCAAATTTATTTATTTAAGGAAATTTTGAAAATAATTTATCAAAATAGGGTGAAAATTTATTAAATTATGAATATAATTTGTCAATACTGATTGGTGATGTGGCATGTGGAGGAGACAATCATGAAAGGCGAATACATGTGCGTATATATGTATTTATTATTAATAAAAAATATATACATGTGCATATATATGTATCTATTATTAATAAAAAACAATACAGAACAAAACGCGATTAATATTGCTACGTGTTTGAAACTTCGGGTGGTAAGAAGGTGGAGTCACAAGTTTATAAAATGTTTGTGGAGTGGGAGAGAATAAGAAGTTGTATGTCCTATAAATGTGGAATGAAAAATTTTACACCACTTTTTAAATTTTAAAATGAACACGAATTAATAACATTTAATTTGATGCGTCAATAAACACCCATTTTAATATTTGTGTGTGAAGTGTTAAATGCCAAAAAAGTGCATTCCTCATTTTAAATGCAAAATTAATTGTTGAGCATTTCTAATATAAAATACAATTTAAATTAACAAAATCACATACGTACACGCCATAATATCTATAAACAATTATTTTTTTTTTCAACATTTTATTTAACTTTTATTCAGAGAGAAGTGAATTGAGAGAATTAAGAAAACAAAATATAAATAGAGTGCTATAGAGGAAAATGAGAATTTACTATTTTTCAGATGAGTAATAAAAGACATACAAAATTTTTTAATTTTTTTGGATGCTAATTCTTCTCTAGTTCTTCTCATTTCTCCAATTCTTTTTAATTGTCACCCTCAACTTCATCACTTGCAGAAATATAATTTTGACAAAAAAACTCATAACCATTCAAAAAAATAAACACTATTTCTTAGAACCTCATCAATGGCAAAGAAAATTTATCTCTCTCCCCTATATGTATATATAGGTAATGGGGGTGTAAATGAGTCGAGTCAACTCGCAATTTACTCGTGCTCGACTCGTAAAAAAATCAAAATCGACTCGAACCTAATCGAGTCGAGCTCGAGCTACTCGAGTAGCTCTCGAGTTCGAGTTTATAAATACTCAGCTCGAGAGGCTCGAGAGCCTAATCGAGCTTACACAATATTTAATATTTTTCTATTAATTTTTATATATAAAGAAAGTTGTCGAACTCTAGTCGAGCCAAACTTGAATTTTAGACAAAAAAAAGAGCTAAAATATATTTAATATTTTATTTTATTAAAATAATAAAATTATTGAGTCGAGACGAGCCGAGCTCGAGTTTATCGAGTTCTTAGCCGAGTCGAGCTCGAGCTAAAAAAATCAAGCTCAATCGAGTTCGAGTCGAGTTTCGAGCTTCTAGTATTGCTATCGAGTCGAGTTCAAGCTCAGCACTACTCGGCTCGACTCGACTCATTTACACCCCTAATAGATAATGTATATATGCTCGCTTATTTAAAATTCACAGTAATGTGGGGAGGAATTGAATGGATCTAATTTTCAGCACAAATTAATATTATGTCCCCTCCAGTCAGGAAGCTAAGTGCCGACTAGCGCACCTTTCGAGAAAAGAGAATTTATTGTGAGTGTCATGTCACCAGTCGGTACTACCAATACCGCTGGCTTTATTTTGATAAATACCCCCTCTTTTCCCCTATTTTAATAATATGTTAAGAAAACATTTTTATATAAATAAATTTGCCCATTATTTGATGTGGAAGATAAAATTAAATTTCATGATTTTTTTTATGAGTAGGTATTGTGTGAAAATGGTTCATATCATGAACCACTTTTTAAATAGGCAAAAAAATAAATTCATAAATATAAATCCTATATCACAAAGTAGTTTATATCATGAAACTGATTTATATAATACTTTCCTTTTTTATCTATCTTATAGTACAAAAGGTTGAGAAAATTTAAACAATGATATTTTTTAATTTATGCTACATTTTATTTTCTGTAGTACAATGTTCTCCCGAATATTAGATGTAGTGTGTAAGAAATTATAAAGATTTTAACAAAAAAATTTATTCAATAAAAATATGACATTAAAATTGTCTTATAAATAGAAATATAGATCAACTTATAAAGCATAAAAATAGTATGGGATATCAAAAAAATAGATGAGAGTATCACCACTCATTCATAAATATTTTACAAAAATGCAAAAGAATCAAGACTTAAGCATGAAAGAATAAGTTTTTTGTGCACTACATGCACAATACAATTTAAGATATTTTTAAAAATTATTTTTGTTATCACTGAAAATTTATCTTATTTATATTGAAAAGTCAATCTAATATGAGGTAGATTTTCAATATAAATAAGGGTAACTTTTTAATAATAATGAAATTACTTTTCAAAATTATATGCCAACAACCTTGTTGATAGGCAAGAAATCAGTTCGCGAAGGTGCCAAACAACTAGTACAAAATTTCAGGATTAAAGAAGATTATACACTTTGGGGATCAATACACAAAAGTGGCGAGAAACTTGTTACCTCTGTTGCTCGTCGACATCAATCAATGCATGGACTACGCACCGATTATAATTCAAGACAGAGTTGACTATGAGTTATCCAAGAAGTCCAGATGATCAACTACTAGCTTAGAATTGCTTACGAATGAAGAAATTCAGGTGTAATTATTCATCAAAGATAGATGTCTTAAGCATGTTAAAGGTGGCATAAGCAAGGGTCACCCTATGCTAGAATGCTCTCTATAAATATGTAATCACTTGCTCATAAATAAAAAGATTAACAACAAACTTGTTATATATAAGAAATTAATGAAATTATTTTGTGGAAGTTTTTATATGATAGAAAAATATATTCCCTCTGTCCCACAGGAATTTGCACACTTTCCTTATTCGGACGTCCCACACAAATTTGCACACTACTAAAAAAGGAAATATTAATTTACGTGCACACTCACAAACTTATACACATAATTACTCATGTGCCACTATTTTATATATAAAACACATTTTTCTTAAAAAATTTGTCGTCCCGTAGGGTGCAAATTCCTAAGGGACGGAGGGAGTAATTAATAAAAACCTCCGATTCTAAACAATTAATTTTTTGGATTTATTTGAGAAATTAATAATTTTTTTATGAAAGATAAGTTCACATTAAAAAAAAAAAAAGCCCATCATTAAGGCTCTATTTGGTTAGGAGTCGTGGTGGTGAATAGGATGAAAATTGGTGGTGAATAGGATGAAAATTTGTGGACGTGGATAATTCAATGAATAGTAAATATAGTATTTGGTTAGAGATTGAGATGTGTGATGGATGAAGTTTTATGCCAAATCAAAAATTGATGTTGTATTATTTAAGTTAGTAAAACAATGGTTGAGTGATTATGATAGTAAATGATATATTATTTATTATTGTTAGTGATTGTGGTAATAATCTAATTATAATAAATGATTTATTATTTTATTTTCTCATAAATCAATATAATATAATATTATAACTATATTTTAATAATATTATTATATATTAATTTTAAATGTAATTATTTAATTAAGTTATTAAATAACTATTGAAAATTTCAAACAATTAATTTTCTAACTCGTACAAAAATTTGAGACTAAATATTGAATATTCAAACATCACATAAAAGTTTGTTGATCATTTTTATATCTGGTCAAATTTATTTAAAAATAAAAAATACACTTCAAAAAAGATTTTTATTTTTAATAAAATAGTGGGTTTTTCTATATTTTATATGTTTAAAATCGTGGCTCATATAAATAGACAATATTAAATTTTAAATTAGTATGGAAGATAAGTGAAATATTTATATTAAAATTAAATATGAGTGCTAGAAAAAATGGTAAATAATAAGTATAAAAAAAAATTGAATGAGAGATAAAAAAAAAATGTGTGGATTGAATCAAATAAGAAATGATGATTTAATTGAATTAAATTGCATAAAAATAAAATTGGATTAAAATTTAAAAGTGCATGTCCAAAATAGAATGAAATGAGAGATGAGATTATTCATATTCAGATATGTCATCTCAAAACAAAGACATCCTAATGAAATGACAGATGTATATAGGAATATGATATATTATATTTCCTCTGTCCCAAAAATTTTACGGTGATTTTTATGTGTATTGTGAGAGTGAAGTTTAATAAATAATTTCTATTTTTAGATATGTAAACTTTTTGTGGGACAAACCAAACTAAAAAATATGCAATGTCTTTTGGGACGGGTGGAGTATTAAAAAATATTAATAAAAAAAAACTTAAATTTATGAGAGACTCTTGAGATTGTGACAAGAGTTAGGTAAATCAAATACCATACATATCCAATTTTCTCACACAAAATTTTCTATGAACAAGTTTTATAATATAAAATTAATATCATTAAATGTATTTATTAATATCATTACATGTATTTATTGTACTATTAGACTCGCAAACTGAAATTATAGTGTAAAATACTTTGATACAAGTGAATATATTTAATAATATCAGTAAGTATATACTCCCTCCATTCCACTATAAGTTTCTCAGTTTTCTTTTTTGGATATCCCACAATAAGTTTCTTACTCTATTAAAAGGAACAACAACACTTCATATATTAATAAACAAATACCACTTTTCACAACTTCCTATTACTTTTTCATAATTTTCCATTATTTTATACAAAAGTCAACATGTGGTCCACCATATAATAATAAATAAATACACTTTCTTAAATAAAACAACAAAAAGAAATGAGAAACATAAAGAGGGACGGTGGGAGTATTTAATTTTGTACGTTTTATATTATGAACAAGTTTCATAAGAGACCTACTCATTTTCTCAAGATTTACTTTCCGGTACTTATTATTACTCCTATTATCTCACATAAATTTGCACATTACTAGAAAGGAAACATTGTTTTGTGTGCATACTCACAAACTTATATACATATTTACTCATATGTCATTATTTTATATATTATTCCTACAGAACGGAGATAATATTATTATTTTATTTTTACTTTTTAAAATTTTGAACATTACATTTTTTTTTTCTATTTACGTACATACAAAAATAAGGCAGCATTTGAAATGATATAATTAACTAGTGAAATTTTTTTCTTTTTAAAATAAATTAATCCATCTACTGCCCAGAATGTCAGAAATTTTAATTAGTTTGTCTTATTTCTATTTCCATAATCGTATGTGGATCTTTCAAACTCGAATTTAACACAGAGTTTTCATAATCGGACCGGTGATCAAATTGGACAGAGCAACGGTTCCCGATTCAACCGGTCCAATCGACGGTCTAACCGTTAAAATTATTTTGGTATATTTTTTAATATTATATATGTTACACTACAAAATAAAATAAGTTAAATATTCTAATATAAAATTATAATAAATTATAACTTAAATATTAAAATAAACATAATAGAATCGTAGATAATCAAAATTAAAATATTCAAAATAACTCAAGTTATATTATTAGATTGTAATCCATGACATATTTTATAACTCATGCGGCATAGTAAAGTCTCATATTACAATGAACATTTAAAATATATAAATGATAGAATAAATTAATTTTGGGGTTGGGACATGTCTCAAGATTTAATTTAATAAAAAATAAAATTTAAAATTTAAAAAAAAAATGAGCCGGTTCAACCGGTTTTGGCCGGTTTTGATCGATTTTTTCCGGTTGAACCGTAAAAACGATTTTTTAGGGGGTAACCAGACCGGTTCTATGGCCGATTCCCGGTTCAACCGGTTTTCGAAAACAATGATTTAACGTGTCTCATCAATAGACCTGTAAAATCTCAGATGAACAAGTTTTATAACAATAAATTAATATTATTAAATATATTTACCGATATCATTGTGTTCATTTGTTAATATCATTAAATTTATAAATTAAAATTATAATATAAATATTTATAATATTAATAAATATATTTAATAATATAAATTTTAATATTTGAATAAATTTCGCATGTTGTTCTTAAAATTTATATGAGATTTATTGCTTTAAAAGCAGGAAAGTATATGAGAATGAGAGGCCTGAATTTAATTAAGATTACGAATTCATATCCATAGATTACACTTTCACAGTTAAAATTTATATAATAAATTTACTTGTAGGATAAAAAATATATTTTTATTTTTTAGACAAAATAGCAATGAAAATGTGATTTTTCTATGGAATTTTTGTTATTTTTCATTCAACAGTAAGTCTAAACTGGTTCCCATCTACAGTGGTCAACTTTCATCCTATCTTGATGGATTGATTGCATGTCAAATTTGTGAAGGCCCACTTAACTTGGATTGCTTATTTAATTCATTCATAACATTATTTTATGAATATACTAACATTATTGATGTGCAAAAAACAAATTAGATTTTGTAATAATATATTCCATTGTCAAGGGTCTACATTAGGTCCATTGAACTACGTACAGGCGATTGGGCAGAGTGTCATTTTAATTACTCCCTCGGTCACTATAAATTGTTCATTTTATTATTTTCGTCTGTTTTACTATTTATTGCTTATTTGCTATTTTTTTTTTTTTAAATTATTATTCTCTTTATTATTATTATTATTATTTTTAATATTTTTTACAATATTTCTTTTACTTTTTCACTTTTTTTCATCACGTCACTTATATTTTTTTATTTTTTCCATCACATCACTTGTATTTTTCCACTTTTACGGTTTTACCTTAACTGTGTGCCCCAAAAGCAACGAGCAACTTATAGGTGACGGATGGATGGAGTATAATTTAGGTGATAGTATATCAATTAGGAAAATTTAATTACTCGTGCTATACTATTAATATTAATTATAAAATTATTGCAGTGGTTCATTATTGAAAAAATGCCAAAGCAACACATGGATTTGCTTATTGTTATTTAGAATTGATGCTGTTACTTGATCTAGATCCAAATCCATCCCAATCATCCATTATACATCAACAATATTTTTCTTAATTATTTTTAAATAGTAGTAATACTTTGTATATATAATGGTGTTATTTAAAAAAATACCTAAACTTGAATTCACAAAAATATTTGCTTATAACTCTGTTTATATTAGATAAGTCAGACTCCAAAATGTAGCAAAATAAATTTTCCATAGCCCTTCAACCACATTAGCACTAAATAAAAAATCCAATCATAATAACATTAATTAAATTAAGTTATATTTGCATTTTAATAATCAACAAGGTGCTCGTTTCGAGAGACAATAAAAATTGACACTCCTTAAGACAATATGATTTTCTTATAAAGAAAATGTTAGTAATTTTTTTTCAAGCAATGAGTATTGCTTATAATTAATTCCATATACATTACTTTTTTCTCCATAATAATATCTCGTAAAATATTTTATAATTAATAATTTTCAAAGTCAAATTTTAACGATTAATTTGTTGCTACTATTAGTGTATTAGTATTGTTAACTAATTAATTTCTTCATTTTCAAATGGCAACTACTCAGACGACACTTTAAAGTTTAAAATATTAATTAATTGGCTAGTCTTGTATGCACGAGTTACACCGTGCAATTTAAGTTCATTTTTAAAAAGTTACACAAAATACTACTGAAAAGTTACACATGCTATTCCTGAAAAGTATATCTTTAATAGTGTAACTTTTCAGTAATAATTTGCGTAATTTTTCAGTAATAAATAGTGTAACTGTTTAAAAATACATTTGAGTTTCACGGTGTAACTGGTGCACAAAATACTTAATTACTCAAATTAATTAAATGCGTTAAACGATGGCGTTGGCAGTTACCTTCAATAAATTAAGTTTGATTTAAATATCATCCTATGTTTTTCATTGCTGCTACCTTTATTTTTTTAATTGTAAAAGATTCGTATCTATAATTTATTGTATACTATATATAAGACAGCATTTTTACTGTAATTATGTCATATGCTACGCGATAAACTTTTGACATTTATATAAAAAAGCTAGCCAAATAATGTAGTCACAATTCCATGTTGAAGTAGTCAGATTGTGATGGTAATATAAGAAGATTCTTGAAAGTGTATTTGATTATATAATTCAAATCAAAATCCTGTTTACTATTTTTAAATATTCAATGAATATTTACATGTGAACACGAACTTATTATATTCATAACAAATGTGTTAATGGATGGAAAATCCACTTTTATTTTAAGTGTTTGCTAAAATTTATTAATCTATATAAAAATTTATGTTTATCTATAGAAATATGATTATGTCTATAATATATATATATATATATATATATATATTCTATTTTAAATTATAAATTCATAACTCATCGATATAAAAATATTGTTGATAGATTATAAAGATGATACAATTAAATAAATATAATGTAGAAACAACTATATTGTGCGAGGGTGTGGATGAAAGGAAATTTATGAGTGATTTCATTAAGTTGGTTGAAAATTTTCTACAATATTATGGAGTGAGGTGTGGGCAAGGGATGAGAGTCTATAATAAATTTTCTAGACTATTTAAATGCAGTTTGCAAAAGGAGATGGGGATTAATGAGATGGGGAAAGGAAGGTTGAGAATGCAAGTGGAGTTGGAGGAGAGGATTAAATGATAGAGAAAAAGATTATTTTATTGAATTATTGACTCCGATTCACATGTACAAACTGCATCAGAGAAAGATTGGTATATGGCGATGGAAACATACTCCGAATGGCCAATACGCGACGAACCAGACTTATAAACTATTGATGCAGGTTGCAAGACCAAATATAGATGTTGAGGAACGAAAATAATAACTCTGCAGAATAGGAAAAAGTCTAGCACCGAGGAGGATTCAATTGATAGCGTGGAAGGCTTTAAAACATAGATTAGCAACGACATATAATGTGAAAAAGCGACGGGTGTCAATCTCAAATGAGGAAATGAAGTTTAAGTTATGTTGAATAATGAAGAAAAACACCAGTCACCTATTATTTCAATGTAAGTTTGCTTTTAAAATTTGGAATGAATGTTACTGTTGGTTGGAGTTATCTATGGCTACTCATAGGAATCCGATTAGTATTTTTTTTACATTTCTATTGTATTCTCGAAGATGATAAATATAAAGTAAAGAGTGCTTCGATATTTGAATTGGAATTATTTGGACAATATGGAAAGCTAGGAATGAGATGGTTTTCAATGGTAATGTCCCGAATTCGAAGAGAGTAACCGATAAGGTGAAGACTAGAATATGATCTTGGTTATCAATCAAAAATCAATTTGATGGGAAAAAAAGAGTTGTTGAGTGGTTTTGTTGACCAAAGAATTGTTCTGTGGTGTAACCTTTATGAGTGATTTTTTGATGTAATTTTTTTTTAAACTTACTTTTGTGCTAGTTGAGTACCTCTTATACTCAATTTAATAATATATTTTCTTCAACCGTAAAAAAAAATAAAAAAATGATAATGTAAAAACGAAGGATTACAGTTGAATCATGATTTAGATTTACACTTAATACTTGCATATATTATATACTTTCTCAAATTGATAGTTTTTTTTTCTTTTAATTGATTCTTCAAGTTTGACTACGAACAAGAATTAACGAATATATTAGGATAGCTAGTGGAGTCAGGATGATATATTTTTGGAAAGCAGATACGTTCCGATCAATGTTTACAAATGATATGATGTTTTGTAAAGTTAAGCAACATTGTCTTCAGATGATCAACTGTAATATCTACAATTATAATGAAATTGAACGAGAAGCCGGACTGCACACTATATGCTCCTAAAGGGTGTCTTTTCAAACCTGTTTAAAAGTATAGAATCACTTTTAAATGAGTTTGAAAATATGCATTAAGGGTTGAATGCAATGATTTTGTTTGGAATTTGCTATTTAGATTTCCAGCCTAGGCGTTTTTCTAACAAATACATGCATTCTCTATATTTAAAACAAAAATATGAAGAGACGTTTGACATGAATTTAAGATAAAATAAGTACTCACTATGTCTTCCAAATTTATTTCTATTTGTGTGGATATATATTTTAAGAAAAATGAGATAAAATAAATAAAGTAAGAATATTGTGGAATAATTGTGAGATCCATTGGAGAATAAATTGATTGTTTGTGGGTGTGATAATAAAATAATACTTTCTAAAAAAAGAATATGAATAAATTTGGGGGAGAAACGAAAATGGAGAGTGGAAATAAATTTTGGAGACAAAACAAAGGGAGTAATAAATATTATTAATTATTATAAATTAGTGACTACTATTTTATTTCTTCTATTTTTATGATGTTATTTGTTATAATAAATAATAAAAAACACTCGTTCTATGGCCTAATGGGTCGTTAACGAAGCCCTAAATATCTAAGCCCATATATGATGTGTATCTGGCATCTATTTAGGGCTCCTTAGTTCAAAAGTTTCTTCAAAGAAAATGGCCCAATATAATCGAGTTATGGGCCTTATGGCTTAATTTTTCCGCCAAACAGAGGCGAATTCGTTTTTGTACAGAGTCGAAGAGAAGAAAGAATGGCGGAGATGGCGGCGGACCAGAAGAAGAAAAGTTCGCCGGTTATACCATGGATGAGAGACCCAGTTGATATTAGTCTCCTTGACTCATGTCCCCTCAATTCTACCCCTTTTCTTGATCCCAGGTTTTCAATGCTTGCATTTCTTGAATACTCCTATTTTTTAGTCTTTCTTTTGCAACTTTTTGGTGTTTTTTGCGTGTTGCTTTTGAATGATATTCTGATTTTTTTTGTGTTTTCCGGTTTAAAGAATGTGTTGGGTGTGTACTGTGCGGTGATGTGAAGATGTTTCGTGATATGTAATGCTACCGTAATGAGAAGTTAAACCATATGAATGTCGATATACTGTTGTCTGTTTCAGTTTATTTTCAGAATACTTGTCTTTCTTACTCGCAACTTTTTATTCATTTTGTGATTTGAACAATTCCTGTGTTGTTGTTGCTTATGTTTTGTGTATTCGTCTTTGGGAGGATTGCTTTTGTGATACCAGGTTAAAGGGCACAGTAAATTAATTAAGATGTTGTAGCTGAACAGTGAATAACAGAGCCAATTCACACTTATTTCTGTTGTTAGGTTAGAAGTGGCATTGCAAAATATGGGTATCACTTCATTATTTCCCGTGCAAGTAGCAGTTTGGCAAGAAACAATCGGTCCTGGCTCTTTCGAGCGAGACCTTTGTATAAACTCACCGACGGGGAGTGGGAAGACCCTTGCTTATGCCTTACCAATTGTTCAGATGCTGTCAACTCGTACAATAAAATGTCTTCGAGCTCTAGTGGTGTTACCCACACGTGATTTGGCCGTGCAGGTCACATACTGATAGTTTTTTCTTGATCTTTGTTTTATGTGCCTCACAAGTGACTCGTTGGTGCTACCCAAATGTTTGAAAAAGTACTTGGCTTATACATCTGCTCAGGTTAAAGAAATATTTGCTGCTCTGGCACCTGCAGTGGGCTTGTCTGTGGGTCTGGCAGTTGGCCAATCTTCCATTGCTGATGAGATCTCAGAGCTCATCCAGAAACCTACGTTGGATAGTTCCATCTGTTATTATTCTGAAGATTTTTTTCAGGAGCTAAGAAGTTCGGTAGACATACTTGTAGCAACACCAGGAAGGTTGATGGACCACATTAACAATACCAAGGGTTTTACACTTGAGCATCTTTGCTATCTTGTAAGGAAGGATTACTTTGCTAGAGTAGTACAATTTTACATGTGTGCTCACAATTGTGGTTCCTATGCTTTTGTAGATTCTTTCTGTTGCAGTTCTCAATGATTGATCATTCTTGATATTTTATTTGAAGCATTTTACCTTCCGAATTGTAGATTTTGAGGTTATTTTTCTTCCGTAGCCTCAATCCATATTAATTTGTACCATCATCTTTTCATGTTTTTGTTCAGCTGGGTTTCGGTTGCTGCTTGAACAGAGCTTATATGATCCTTGTAAATAACTCTGCACTTGTTCTGTATATTTGAAGCTGAGGCGAAGGGGTGCTTATTTAATATTCTTGAGCAGCTTGGTTGATTAGTTATTTATTTGGTTAATTGAACAAAACTGTGTACTAGCTTTTGATTAAGTTCAAGCTTAGTTCATTGAGGCTTCTTTCTTGATATTCAAAATTATTTATAGAGCTGAAATTTTGCATACTTTGTCAGGTGGTTGATGAAACAGATCGGTTACTTAGAGAAGCATATCAATCTTGGCTGCCTACTGTCCTTCAATTGGCGTACTCTTCAAATCAAAGTCGGTTGCACTTCGAGGATGGCAAATTTTGTCCTACATTTGGTTCATTGAAGACCATAAGGAGCTTGTCAGTTTCGATTTCTTTTTTCTCATACTATAACTTCTGCTATTCGAGTTATTATCACTTTATACAAGATATGCAAATAAATATCTGGAGGTAATGCTAAAAATATTGACTTCTCACTGTGTTGCATTACTCTGGATTATCAGTGGTGTCGAGAGGGGGTTTAAAGGTAAACCTTATCCAAGGCTTGTGAAGATGGTTCTATCAGCCACATTAACGCAGGACCCCAGTAAGCTTGCGCAGCTTGGTCTCCACCATCCTTTGTTCCTTAATGCTGGAAAAAGTCGCTACCAGCTTCCTGAACATCTGAAATCCTTTAAAGTGGTATGAATATATGATTCTCAGTTTTATTTTTCATTATTTCAGTATTTTTATCTGTTTAGCCTTCATTTATTTTATAGTTTCCTTTTATGTGAATAATGATTGGTAAGTGAGATAAATGGATTTGCTTTATGAGAGAGTTTATGTTTGATATGTTACTGAACTCTCTCACAAAAATTACACTGATGAATTTCGTTGATCTATATGCAGGTGTGCAAATCAAAGCTTAAACCACTTTATCTTCTTGCACTTTTAGAAACTTTGAAAGGGGAGAAATGCATTGTTTTCACATCCTCCGTGGAGTCGACTCACAGGCTATGCACTTTGTTGAATTTCTTTGATGACCTTCAGGTTAAGATTAAAGAGTACTCACGTCTTCAACGTCAGTCCATAAGAAGGTGATCTGAACATAATTATTTAGCTGCATCTTTTTGGTAGCTTTACATATTCTTTGCAATGCAATAATGGAGTTGAGTTGTTTATATATGCATTTATGGGCATTAGCCATTCATGTCAAAGAAAGTGTACACAATGATATGGGAGTGCAGACTGTCTGAGCTATTTGCATTTGGTTTCTGCATTAGGAGACTTTTTAATATCATACTACAGTTTGATTAATGATTCCCTTTTCACAATTAACCTGTCACTTATCTACATTATTTTGATGGATTTACATTGTAATGTAGCAAAACGTTGAGGGCGTTTAGAGCAGGAGACATACAAGTTCTTATTTCATCGGATGCAATGACACGTGGAATGGATGTTGAAGGGGTAAAAAATGTTATTAATTACGATATGCCTACATTTATCAAGACCTATATTCACCGTGCTGGTCGAACAGCGAGGGCAGGCCAAACTGGTCGTTGCTTTACACTTGTGCACAAAGATGAGGTACTTCGTTAATAGTAGAGTGCCTCAGAACTGTAAACCAAGCCTGATTAAAGTGGGAATACTAGTTAAGCCAATTTAGATGAAAATTATTTTCTGGATGCTATGATTTCAGGTTAAGAAATTCAAGAGGCTATTACAAAAGGCTGATAACGATTCCTGTCCTGTTTATTCAGTTCCGTCTGAATCAGTGGAGTCGTTCCATTCTATGTATAGTACAGGTAATTTGAAGGCTAATCACTATTTTTGACTAGATGAAACTGGGATGCTTGTGCATAAAAGTTGACTATCTTCCCCATTTACAGCATTGGGAAGATTAAAAGAGAGTGTTGAATTGGAAAAATACAGAAAAGGCAAGCGTCCCGGCGTTACTAAGAAAAATGAGAAAGCTGGCTAAAAGAGTAGAAGACGACATATCCCGCTGCTTTGCCTGCACACATTTTCCTTCCATCTGGTGTGTAACAGGTCAGTGTTCGATTTTTGCAAGTTTAACTAACCACTCTACTTACCGGATGTGATGGCGCACCCACCACGGCTTTCATAAGTCATATTCTTCATCTAAATATTGTAAAAATGGCAATCATGCATGTAAAAGTGGCAATAATGCATGATTGCATGTGTGTTAAAAGATTTCTTAAGTCTAATTAACTCTAATTTAAGTCTGAAAAATATTTTCCAAAATATATAATTTTATTCTAACAAGAGAAATAGAATGGAGGATAATGCAGTTTTCCAACTGTATTTGTTGGTTGTTTTTGCAGTAATATGTAGCAGTGCCTGACCTCCGGTTTATCCTCAAGTAGCAGCATTACTTTTTTTTTTCTCTGTAATTGTATTATTAATGATTATTTTATATTATCAAGATAAATGCACTTCAATTATTGCATGTAATGTTTCTAGTAAGAATTCCACCCAAAAGTGTCTCAAACTACAATTTAATTTTTTCTCTGATTAAAGTTCAGTTTTATTAAGTGGCTCAAAGTTTTTTCTTCTTTTTTAATTATAAAAGGCATACAACTCTAATTTAAAATTTTTGTTTTGTAAATTTGAGTTCATGTGAACATGTATACTATCAATGTCATAAAATCAACCATGTATTTATAATAGATATATACTTATAAGTGATACGAATTTATATAAACTTAATTTTAGAACAGACTAGCTCCTAAAATTTATTTTTTAATAAAGAATATGAATTTCACTCATAAATTTGTGCTTTTGAATTTTTTATATTGTTAATAAATCTCATTGCTTTAATTATTAATCGTCTAATTTCTCATTTAAAAAAAGGAAATAAAAAATTTGAATTTAAGTACATTTGAATGCAAAACAAAAGTTCCAAAAATTTTAAATTAAAAATATTTGGAAACAATGAAGTAATGCATTGCGTTTCTTATTAAAATTGTGCGTAAAGACAAATGGTTCAGGACTTTAGGTTTTGAGTTTAGATAAATAAAATAAGATTACATCTTGTCAAACACAGAATTTACACTTTGAGACTTATATGGAAATATATCTTAAATTTTAAAATATTTTTCAGACATTTTTTATAAAAGGAATGCTATCTATATATTCTGATGAACTTGAGGTGAAGCGACATCCCTAACCTTTTTTAAAATTCAACGTTTAAATTTATTTATAGAAATCATAATTCTTGTTCTTTCAAAAAGCAAATAGGCTACCCACCTGCCTTCTTCCAATCATTCTTTCCCAAGTCTTGCAAAATATGTCCTGGGACTTGATGATGCAAGAGAAGTGCAATGGAAAACGTAAATCCAAGGAATTCAGACATTTTGGATATGGCTTAAATTTTTACCTTTGATTCGCATAATCACCCAAAGTAGAAATGCCAAAACTGAGCTACCAATACATTATACTACAACTACGAGACAAAACATATAGGATTACTTGGACGGGGGGGTAGTCCATCAATTCCCATGTCCAAATAACATCAGCAAAAAGTCATATTAAGAAGAAACCACACAAATACTAGCATGAGAGTAAAATCATACCAAAACATATTATAACATGATTGAATTTGCCAGCCAACATAATGACGGAAAAAACAAAAACAGAGAAACTAATAACTCTGATGTTCATATACATGGGGGTATATCCAGAACAGAAACATATATGTATTATATGCAACTGTAACAGCAAAACTGGACGCCAACTTACATTTGTAACTCTTACATCCATCAAAGAGGGAAAATGGGGGGCATAAAAGGAAACTCGCTGGATTTAGTTTTGGTGAACATCTTTATCAGGACAACAATCATGATTCTAAAGCTGCTGCATGTGGAGCTTCAACTGCATTCAACATTTCTGAACGTGGACGCTTCAAGGCTAAATATTAGAAAAAGGGCATAGTTAGCATCACACATGAAGCAACTAAAAGTAAATTTGGAAGCAGAGTCCAACAGGCGCCATATATAACTCGAAGCAATTAAACTTTGATTGCATTGCATACTAGAGAATTAAAATAAAATTATGTAAAAGACATGAAAACTAAGACTTATCATTTAATCAGAAGCAAAAATGATAAGTATCCTGCTTACATAAGAGCTCCAAGCTCTCCTTTCAAGTTAAACATAAGTTGTTAAAAGAATAAATAGAATTAAAGCCATAGTATAGTGTTGCACGTTACAAGTTGAACAAGGCATGTTAATGCACAATGGAAGCAAGAGAAGTTAACTCGTGCTCTAACAACAACATGAATGAAGAAATTACGGGACGGGTATCTATCTTTTTTGCCAATTAATTATCATCTATCTTTTTTGCCAATTAATTATCAT
>JAPKLY010000017.1:171874-183303 GCA_026898435.1 Prunella vulgaris | reverse complement strand
GAGAGAGAGAGAGAGAGAGAGAGAGAGAGAGAGAGAGAGAGAGAGAGAGAGAGAGAGAAATTCAAGGATGGCTGGATGTGAAACGACACTATTGGGTAGTTGGAGGATTGATTTTCGGTAGGAAAAAATGTTTGGAAAATTACATCCTACGACCTTAAATTAAACTTTGGAATGTGTTTTGTGTGCGAAGATAGAAATACTCTTAAAAGTGATTGGTATCAATGCTAACTGTCTTCTTGTTACTCTTAAAAGTGATTGGTATCATCAGAAGGAAGGCCTTGATCAAAGAACTGGCGGCTGCATACCACGCAGAGTGCCTAACATACTGCCAAGAGCTTTTGGAACTTCAGAAAAAAATTGACGAGGCAAGTAATTTCACCTCATTTTAATATCTCATGCCACTTTGCAGAATCCATGCTTTCATTTGTTTGCTCTATGTCGTCTTTTTTTGTACATGTTAATGAAATAACATGGATGCATATTACTTGAAAAAATAAAGATACTTGGATAGCAAGGGGTGGTATTGCAAATTGACGTTTATGTTTCTTTTTGAGCCAAACTTGGGAGTTTAATTAGTTCAATGCTTAACTAGAGCTGTTTTCAATTGGGTATGACTTCAACTATTCTTGGCATCTGCAAACTGAATAAACCATAGACAGTAAATGTGAATGGGGGAGAAAAGTAGATATCCCAAGCTATTGTTGCAGACCCTGAGATATTACTCTGGGGAAGGATGACAAAGAGTCTCGAACCCTGATAAAATATTCTTGCAGGTTTTCAGCACTTGTGCATGTCAAACATTTGTTGCTCAAAACAGATGGTGTCTGGTCGATTTTGACCTGTTTCATCTCCATTAGGGTGGTGTGGCTATTTGATAAATCTAGGCTGCAAGCCCTGTGTTCGCTTAAATGAATAATCTAATGGATGAGCCAAAGACTTCTGATCTACTGTGGGGAAATTGTTGATTCTATGTAGCAACACTGTTTCTCTACTCTGAATGACTGAATCTATAGAGATTATCTCCTTGAGTAGTGAGCAGTCTAGAGCTCACTTCCAGATTGAATTGTGTATGATGATGTATACTTTTCTCATTTCATCTTCAGATGAACATGTACACAAAATCAATTTATCATGATAAATAATTTTCTTGGTGCATGGTAAAGGTGTTTAGATTTCATCACAAGGATGCCATATGGACTAGAGATTACATATACTAGTATCCAATTAACCTCCCAAGAGTTGTATGAAACAGCACTAAGGCCTACTCTGAGTCGGCCCAAACGTAGCGCAAGTATGACTGAAGGTTTATAATTTATTGCAAATATACTGTAGATTAAGTTTCAAATACACAAGCTAACTTTAATAATTTGAACCATATTTGTTAAATTACATGTCCATTGTCTCTATCAAATCAAAAGTCAAGCATGCTTCCCTCCAAACCAAAAAGTACTTAGTTGCTTATCAATCATATTGCTCTATGCTTTTTATGTGATTTCTGTTGTTATCAATATTTTGTTGTTTAGGTGATTAATCTTTCTTGAAACACATGCAGCCATTTACAGATATTAAAGTCTCAGAGGAGCCAAGAAAAGAAATGCTGAGACCCTCCAAACGCCCAAAAAAGTTCCGCTAGGTTTTAATGTGAGTTAGAGATCTGCATCCTCATCCTATTCACCAATATGCACTTGAGCATTTGAACATTAAAATTATATTCGAAAAGCCTTTCATTCTCCCAGTTTTACTTGCATACTTGACAGGTGCTCGACGTTGTTTCCTACTGAAAACGTGCTGCGCCATTAGGGAGGTCTCTTGCTCCCAATATACCCATTTAGTTGATTTGCAATGATTATGTTAATTGAAGAGAAGCTATGTGAAAAAGGCAGCGTCTCTGTCTTGTACTGTGTGTAAATGGATCGATGTGCAATGGATGACAAATGGAGATAGAATTTGGTAAATAACTCAAACTACTTCTGATATTGTAACACTTTGAATTAGAAAGTTGCACTTAGCCGTCTTACTACTACCACTACTATTTAATAAGCATATCATATTATTTTAGAACAAGTTTCTTGTAAACTCGAGTTCGTGAACTGTATAATCTTTATTACTGTTATAAAATATATATTTGATTTTTTAACATTTAGTGTGCATATGTATAACAGTGATAGTGAATATATAATGACGTGAACTCGATCACATGTTTGTCTTTATTTTATTATGGGGTTAGTCATCTATTTATTGTGGGACCTATATATATCCTTCCTTGAGTCAGAAGCATGTGTAAAGATATTTTTATAAGTCTGCCTAGATTAATCATTACAGGGCAAATTTAGGTTTCTGGTGTTTATTGGGATAGAATCTCCTAATGTTTATGGATTTGAAGGTTGATAAAATTAGCGCAGTAAATGATTGAGTGTCTATTTTGAAACTCTAATGAATTGCTTTTTTAAAAAATAAATAAATTGTGAGAGATAGTTTAATTTAAAAAAAATATTTTAAATGTTTCAAAACTAACACTGAATTAGCAAGATCTACGAACAAACACCATTGACTGTTCTTTATTTAACCATCAATAGTTATTTCATATATTATTAATTTTATATTCACAATTACTTAATTCATAAATAGACTATAAAATATTTTATATTATAAAATAGTTTACAAAATTGACACTAATTACAAATTAGTTCTGTGCAGAAAAAATATATGCTTCTGTATAAAAATCGTGAACTAATTTGTAAATATAATCATTTTTTTGAATCAATATGTAAAGTGACTCAATATTTTAAAATATCTTTATTTATTTATTTTAATTATGTTAAAACCAAATGAATATACTTTTTGTGGAGGGACGAAGTCTTTAACTTTTAACATTTTAGAATACTTAATTAATCTTAGAGAACCTATGCATCCACATCCCGTTTTACATTCTAATGATGGTTGCAAGGTACTATATTATTATGCTAATCTTCATGATATATACATAATATTGCATCATATCTCATCATTATTGATTCATTATGATTCTAGGATAACTTTTACAACTGTGTTAAATCATAGAAATACGTGATTTTGTGATTATTATGTCTAAACAAACGTCTTTGATTAATCATTAATTATCTGTAAAAAATTATTTAAATCCCACCCCATAATTTGGTTAAACCTCACTCCATGCACTCTCACCTATAATTTTTCACATACTCCTCTCTCTCTCTCTCTTTCTATATATATATATATATAAACCTATGCATCCAAAACTAGAACCCATACAAAAGAAAAAGAGCTTTTTTTTTTAGGACGGAGCTGCCTCTCCTTTTTCTGCACATAATTAGTGATATGATTTTGAAATTGGGGAGAAAAAATCATGGTCAAATGTGCATAGGTCATCCTTATCTGGGTTGCAGAACTGAAACTATAAAGCATTTAAAAATAAAATAAAAATAAAAATAAAAATAATAGGTAGTAAATGTTTGTTATGTAAATGTTGTACCCATGACGAGGGTAGGTGTTCAATGGCCCAATTTTTTTATTAGGAATTTGTTGTGTACTTACTGCTGACACCAACTTTCTGTCTTTCCCCCATTAATCATATCCATTTTGGGCACTAAATCTCTATTCATAATAATTCTTTGTGTTCGAACCTCACCTACTTCACTTTTGATGAGTCCTAATGTTGAATTTCTTTTGTTCAATTTTTTTTTTTTAAAATTGTTGTAAAATTGTACTCTCCCATCCAAGATTATCACAGTTTTATTTTACTTTCACATAAAAAAATCACGATTACACAAATTAATTAATTATTTTTTATTTAATTCTGTCGCACTAAATTTTATTTTCATGATGTATGAACTAAAATGTATAACTCAATAATTCGAACTCCATAGAACACCACATTAGTGACATTAACCAAGAAATGAACATTGATATTAAATTAATTGCAATTCAATTCTCATAAGTAAAATTCTCATTCCCAACCTAGCTAGCTAGCATAACATCATCTTATATACATGAAGATGTCATGCCTGTATGACCATACCTTCATCATAACTAATTTTTTTCATTTTGAAACGATAAAAAAGTAATTAAAAGTTAGTAATAATATATGATGGAGGAATGATGAGAGAGAGATGAAATTTAAAGCCAAAGAGCTCCGGCGTCTTTGAGGAGAGGAACAAGAGTGCCGTTAATATGGCAGGCCATCACCGTCTCGATGCCGCCCAAGAACTTTCCGCCCACGAACACCGCAGGCACCACCTGCTGCCGCCTCCCGGCGAGGCGGGTGAGCAGGGCATGGATGGCGCTGCCGGATGCATGACGGTCGAGCTCCACGATTGTGGGGCCAACGCCCAGACCGAAGAGCAGCTGCTTGACGACGTGGCACATGCAACAGCCGTTGATGGTGAAGAGCACCACGGCGTTGCCGGAAACCATGAGGCTGACCTTCTCGCAAACCGCTTCCATGTCCACCACCGCCGCCTGTTCTCCGCCTCTCGACGGCATGTCTTTGGCCAGCTGCATTTTTGTGGTTATCTTTAAAGGAGTGTGTGTTTGTGCGTGTATTGATTGGTAATTAGAAAAGGATGGAAAGCTCAGGAAGCATGAAAAGAATGAAGAGTGAGGACCACACCAACAACAGAATTAATGGTGAGTTAGAAGGGGAAGAATTATGATGAAATAACAAACTCGTACAATGATGAAACACAACAAAGGACTACTGCAGCCTGCTTTGTAAATATGCAGTGTACATACATATATAAAAGCAGAGAGAGAGAGAGAGAGAGAGAGAGGGTACATATATGCATAGCTGTACAGGGGCAGGAAAAAAAACTGTCGGGCGGCCTTGGCCTTGATTTCTCATACTTTGTGCATTCGACTTTTATCATGCTTTTCAGATAACTCTACACCCTTTACCCTTCGAAAATAAAAATATCTACACTCTTGAAAAAATTTAAAAAAGTTAAAACTAGGGGGAATTATGTTAGTTGAAATACATTTATAATGATAGAATCTACTCTACTTTGTAAATGTTAGTAGTACTTTCGTCCCTCAATTTATTCACATTGAATTAGCCAATTTATTTTTAAAATAAAAATAAAATACGATTATAGATTCTATTTATATAATAATTATTTAAAAAAATACGAATAGAGATATTAAATTAAAAAAATTATTTAAGATATTTGTGAGAGTTGCATTGAGATCCGGAGTCATTTTACTATACATAGTGTGCATTTTAATTAAAGTTTAAAAAATTATTCTAATAAATTTATAATATCCAAAATAATTAGTGATAGCCCTAAAAAGAAAAAAAAAACAGTTTGATATTGTGTATTTTAATAAAATCAAAATCAAAATTAAAAATTTAAATGAATGCGAATGAATGCTAGAATTTGTATTGAGATTTTGGTTTGTTCGGAACAACTCTATTCATATGCAGCTGGTATTTTGGTTCGTCCACAACCTTAATTATACTCTTTAGAATGCAAAATCTTTTAAGAACATAAAATTTCAAATATTTTCAAAGAAAATTATTATAGAAATTCTATTCCACAACCTCAAGAATGTATTATGCATACATACAAACACAATTACTCACCAGATAGAGACACAAATATAAATAAAAATGACTAAAAAAAATCTTTTGAAACAAGAGATCACAGTTTAGAAATCTTTTGATATGCTGTGCCTAAAATCAATGGAATGTATGTAAATTCAATGGCTTAATATTATATGCACCAAATGCACCGTGCAATCCAAGTTCATTTTTAAAAAGTTACATAAAATACTATTGAAAAGTCACACATGTTATTACTGTTCTAAAAGTCGGCCGACTTGGCCGATTAGTCGGGGACTAGTCGCTAGTCGGCCCTTGGCCGACCCGACTACACCCAGTCGCTAAAGAAAACGTTTAGGGGTAGTAGTCGGCGTCCAGAGCCCATTAGACAATGACTAGACCGACTAGACGCCGACTATATAATGATTAAATGCCGACTAAGTCGTTCCCGATTAGACATGTTTCTCCCTTAAATTTTTTTGGCAAACCCTAAGTAATTATAATAAAATAATATTAAAACATTCAAAATGTTAATTTTCTTTTGATTTTTAAATTATCACTTTATTAAATTTTGAATTTTATGGCTGTTATCACTTATATTTTGATATTGAAAGATGGTAATATTAATTTTTTTTATTATTTTACCTACAATGTACTATTAATTTATTAAGTAATTAATTATATTTTACCGTTTAGGTACTTCCGATTAGTCCCCGACTAATCCCCGACTAGTCGCTCAAGTCGCTAGACCCTAGTGGTCCGACCGACTAGCGACTAGCGACTTTTAGAACATTGCATGTTATTACTGAAAAGTGTATCTTTAATAGAGTAACTTTTCAGTAATAAAGAATGTAACTGCTTAAAAATACACTTGAGTTGCACGGTGTAGCTGATACACAAGAGACTTACTCAAATTCAATATGATTGATAATTACATTTAGGAAAGAAATAATATAAAATAATAATAAAAAGTTATATACAAAATGGACGGTGTAATTTTTAGCCAGTAAACTAATTGATCATAGTTAATATTTCCAAAAAGAAAAAGAAAAATAACAACAAATTGGGGGAGACAGTAATATTAATTGTAATTTACTATTATTAACTTTTAATTTTTATTTTGGGTTCTTCTAGAAAATATATTTTTTTGGTTTTATTCAATATGCATGACATTATTTATCGCAATAGTATAGGCTGGTAAGGAAGTACCACCTTATATTAAAGTTTGTGGGTATATATATATATATATATATAATAGTATATCATACTATGAAATAAATGCACAACCTAGACCAGGCACCCACAAGCTAGGGGCACTCATGCTAAAATACTTTATTTATATTATCTTAAGAATTTGGTGCTAACTCAAATATTATTTTAAAAAGTTATACTTCCTCAGTTCCAGAGGAACTTGCAAGTTTTTTTTTTGAGACGTTCCACAGGAACTTGCAAGGCTAAAAATAAAAATTCTTTTATAAACTTTACCCTCACAATATCTATATATTTACACAAAATACCATTACTTTTTCACTTTTTGGGCCCACATTACACTCATTCCAATTAACTTCTTTACTTTCTACATAAAATTTTACCAAATTAACCCTCAAAATATTATTATTTTTACTTTATTCTACTTTTTCTCCTCCCTTGCAAATTGCTCCGGGACGGAGGGAGTAATTATTATTAAAAATTATTTTTGTAAAATACATTTTTCAATAATAAAATGCTTAACTTTTTAACTAACTTAAATTATACGGTAAATAAAAAAGTTATGAATATGAATGTGTTTTAAATGTAATGAAAAATGGTGGATAATGGTCATTGTCGACGTGTGCGGCAAAATTGAGTCCAGGTGTCTACTTTCCTTCCACACACATAATACCCATGGGTCCATTAGTCCAAGGTACTGCCAATATCGGAACAGAAAAAATTTGAAGTTTCAGTCACCGGAATTATAATAATATATGCAGAGAGAGAGAGAGAGAGAGAGATTGAACATCATACATGGTACGTACAAAACAGCAGAGATGAATTAATGGAATGATGATGTGTGGGGGAGCAAAAGGGTTGTTTAGTACGTCGTAAAAGCACCAACAAATTGACAAACAACGGTTTACACGCCGTCGTTTGACGGTGGTAGGGATGTAAGACCACGACGACATTGCTGACACCAGCGCCGTCTGATAACATCCCCCTTTTTTCCTCTGTTACAAATCTCTTCTTTTTTCCACATGATATTCCCCTCCTCTTTTCATGTTGCTACCTTTTATCCATTTATTATTCCTATTTCCCATTTAGTATTATTTTTTATGGAATGCATTTATATGTAATCTTTTATTTATATACTCCATAATTACCCATTATGTAGTAATGCAATAACTAGTAGGAGTACCCTATTATTATTTCTTGTCTTTAGTTACCAATTTGTAGTATATTGCAATTAATTAATTAATATATATATTAATATTCATTATTTAATTGTGTATCGTTTTTGTTACCAAATATAAACACGACATGGTAGTGACATTTTCATTTTGTTGCAAGATAAGAGTACATAATTTGAATTATTATTGTTGGGGTTTCTAGAGCACCTAAAGTCCTAACCAATTAATCAACGAGTGGGTTGATCGGATTTTCAGAATTTCAAGTAGTCATTCAAATGATCAATTTTGTAAGTTCTTTTTATCTTTTTCATAATTTTTAATCCCTATTATGATGTGTTTACATGTATGCTTTTGATTATACTGCTATTTGAAGCCAACTATGATATGTACGTGTGATTTTGAACATACAAGCATCTTTTTTAATTTTGCACACACTGTATCTTTTTCTCTTAGATGCAAATGGTCCCGCCAAGACCGTCTAGGCGGTCGCCAACGTCCAGATCAAATTGCCGAAAAAAATCCGCCAACATATTTGGCATTGTCGAGACCGTCTTAATACCGCCTAAAAAGCCATTACTATTTTTTTTAAAAATCCTAAAAATTAAAATATGAAAACTAAACTACTAAATTACTAAAAAAAAGTTAATTGTAATACTTTTTAATTTATTCGTACTATTTATTTTGCTATTTTTGATATTTTTGTATTTCATTTAAAAATTGAACAATATCGTATTATCATAATTTTTAATGTTTTGTTGAATTATTACATTATGTAAAAAATATATATTTAGTTATTAACTATGTTTTAAACTTATAATTTAATATATATGGTGCATTTTTAATAATATATGTTTAGAAAAAAATTTAATAATATTAAAAAAAAAAAAATTAAAAAATCTTAGCCCTCCTAGGCATTCTAGGCGAGTGCATCATTTACACCCTTCTTTATTTTAATACCCATTTGAAAACGTACAAAATCATCAATGTTCACCACTTCACCTGCATCAAACATGCATTAGAAATAATCTGTTATTAAAATCATCTATTATCATTATATACTTATATGTAGAGCTGTTATACAAGCCAAGCTAGTCCGAGTAGTGCCAGACTCGTCTCGGCTCGACTCGTTAAACTTATCGAGTTGAGCCTAACTCGTTAAGTAAACGAGTATTTTTTTGAGCTTGGCTCGGCTCGTTTAACACATCGAATCGAGCCTTTAACGAGCCGAGCTCACGAGCAGCTCGTTTATTTTAACAACAATAAAGCTAAAACTATCACCAATTCACCAGTACTAGTAATTTAAGAATATGAGTTGTATTATTATGTTATTATTTTATATTCTAAATTATATAATATTTATAAAATAATCTCTATTTTTTTAGTCTACCGATTCGAGTTGAGCTTGATAAACAAACAAGATTTTTTTGGGCTCCGCTCCCCTTGTTTAACACATCGAGTCGAGCCTTAACGAGCAGAGCTGAGTCGAGTCCACAAGTAGCTCACAAAACAAAAATCCTCAAACCACAAATCCAAAAACCGAAAAATAAAAAAACCATGATTCCTCGTCTTTGCGGTGGATAGGCGGCGAGCAAATACCTGAAATCTAATCGAATACAACATTTCACTAAACTCCAACTGCTCGTCTGCTCCTAATCAAAAACCAATATCAGAATCGATTTCTTGTTCGATTCCAAAACCCAGAAATAGTCTTCTGTTCAAAAAATCCCCATAAATTGTTCTTGCATATTTCGAAAACCCAGTCCTGACCAAAACATTTTTTTCCGAAAACCCATATTCCCAAACTTAAACCCAGAAATTTCTTATGTTCAATTTGCTCATCAAAATCCAAAATCAGAAATATAGTTGCTTCTAAGATGATGTTGCCGATTCAAACCAAAGAATTCACACCGAAGCTGGTACTCATCCACATTCCACACCGGAAGAGAAAGCTGTTACCTGTCGCCGGCGGTGAAGGACCCACTCCTTCAACCGTGCACTCAAAATCCGTGATTGACTCCTTCACTAATCGCGAAAAATCCGGCGGTAATCCGTCCAAAATCGCGCAACGATTTGCCCTTTACTTTCTCCGGCGTTGAACAAATTGAGTGTGCCATCTCTCACGCTTTTCTGTTTTTTTTTTTGGGTGAAACATTTTATATAGCCCATTTGATAGGCAATTTTGGCCCAACTCTATAATTTTTTCAGCCTGTTGTGCATTTTTCGGCCTTCTATTAATTTAAAAAAAAAAATTATTTACAACCCAATTGATGGCCAAATATTTCGGCCCAATTATTTTTGTTTAATTAATAAAAAAAGGGCATGGTTATATGCACCCACATCTATTCGTAGCACACACATTAAAATAATTTTAGTTTTAATAACAATTAAAAAGACATATTTACCACTTTATTACAAAATACACAAGACTAATGCACCCACCAACATTAATTCGAATTATAGTGGGTAGATTAGGAAAAAAATCAGAACATGAATTGAGACTTGAGAGGCGGTTTCTTTGGGCAGATCTTGAGAGATTCAGGCGGAGCAAGGGTTTGACCGTTGAACTTTTTCGCACCAATGGGAGCTCCCAACCTAGAAGACCTGCGCACCCGATGCCAGCGTCGAAGGTAGGCTATTGAAATTGTATATTGATTTCATTGACTATATATTTTAGAGAGTACATTTACATATATATATATATAGGCATGTGGTATAGCAGTAGCTAGCCTAACAAGTTTGTTATGAGTGTAACTAAATTATACTAGCTAATTAACTTCCTAACAGATTACAGTAGATACAATGCATCTGGACACACATGCTATGTGAATTCATATGCTGACTTGTGAGCTATATTATTCAATAACACTTAACCAGTAGAAGCTGCTATATATGCCCAACTGAGCAGGAGGTAAGGGTTTAGTGAAGATGTCAGCGAGTTGATCATTATTAGGTACATATATATCGAACATCAAGAATCTGAGCTTGAACCTTTTCTCGAAGAAAGTGTAGGTCGAACTTCAATGTTTTTATGTAGGACTGAAAGCAAGCTTAATGACTCCTTCATTATCACTCCAAAGCACAGATGGTCATGACACAAGTGGAAACCGTAGGTGGAGAGCCAAATAATGTCTGTAGTAGCTGTGGCCAAATAAGAGCCCTGTATTTTGCTTCAGTGCTGCTGCGAGCGAGCTACTACACTTAATTTGTTTGACACACATGCCCGTGGTACTGCGCCTATCATCCAGATTAGCAGCATATATAGTCTGTGTAAGATGAAATAGGAACAAAGAAAAAACCAGTAGTTATATATAGTGCCTTTGAGGAATCTAAGTATTCGTTTACACATCTTTCAGTGATTGATTGAAGGTACTAAGAGAGCTTATTGACTGACAAGGAGATTTCAGGCCGAGTGAGTGAGGGTAAGATATTGCAAAACACCAATAGCTAGTGCTTCTCAAGAGAGAGGGTTCTGAGAACAAGGGACTATCATA
>JAPKLY010000017.1:131860-156874 GCA_026898435.1 Prunella vulgaris | reverse complement strand
TGCAAGTATAAATATGTGTTACTTAATTTATTTTTTATTCTCTTTGTTGATTTATGTTAATAATATGTTTTTTCGCTCACAGGTATGTTACAATTTTTGCAAATGTGTATTACAATTAGGCAAAATCTATGTTACTAATTCTTAAAAAATTAATTTTTTGTACTTTTCAAGTAATTATAAAGAAAATATGTATTTCTGCAAGTATAAATATGTGTTACTTAATTTATTTTTTATTCTCTTTGTTGATTTATGTTAATAATATATTATTCATGTACTTAATACATCATTTAATACCTTATATATGTTATATAAAATATAATATATATTTTTATAAGGATAAATAAATGTTTGTGCATACAGTAACACACATTTGATCTTGCAGTAACACATATTTACTCTAATTGTAACACACACTTGCAGTAACACACATTTACTCTAATTGTAACATACATTTGCAGTAACACACATTTACTCTAGATGTAACACACATTTGCAGTAACACAAATTTACTCCAATTGTAACATAAATTTGCAGTAATACATATTTACTCTAATTGTAACACATATTTGTTCCTCAATTTATGTTATTATATGAGCATATATGTGTTACTATAGGATAAAATACATTTTTATTAAGAATAAATATGTGTTACACATACAATGTAACATATACATGTGTTACATTGCATGAAAAATATTTACTTCTACAAAAATAAATGAATATGTGTATAAAACAACAATTAATCTGGTTGTAACACACGTTTTGTCTTAAAGTAACATGCATTTGCCCCAACTGTAACATACATGAGAGCGAAAATCATAAGCTGCTCGATTTTTTGGAAAAAAATACTCAAATTCGACCCTACCCGATTTAGACCCGTGAATTTTAAAAAATGAATATTTCTACGGATCTTAGACCCGTAGAAATTTATATATAAGTGTTTGTCAATAAAAAAATATATACAATATTGACGGTGTTATTTTATAGCCCGTAAACTAATTGGTCATAGTTAATATTTCCAAAAAAAAACCAAATTGGGGGAGACAGTAATATTAAGTGTAATTTACTATTATTAACTTTTAATTTCTATTTTGGGTTCTTCTAGAAAATATATATTTTGGTTTTATTCAATATGTATGACATTATTTATCACAATAGTATAGGCTGGTACACCACCTTATATTAAAGTTTATATATATATATATATATATATAATAGTACTATCATACTATGAAATAAATGCACAACACCTAGACCAGCCACCCACAAGCTAGGGGCACTCATGCTAAAATACTTTTATTTATATTATTTTAATGTTAAATACAAAACATTTTTCTTAACTTTCAATTTAAGTTTGAGCTTCACAATTATTATAAAAAATTTCAACATTTTAAAAAATGTCAATTCGATACACATTTTTTTTGAGCCAACAATTGATGACGCGTCTCACCGAAATACATAACGTGTGAAATTATTTTTTTATATTTTTTTTCTCTTTCTTGCATCCCTGTTTTTATCATTCTTTTACATAAATCGGCAAAGTTTTGTTTGAAAAAAAGATTTACCATGTGAAAAAAAGGAAGAATGTGAGAGAATAAGTTAATAAATGTAAGTTAAAAATAATTAGATCTAATTTCCTGAAATCAAAATAAGGGTGAAGGTGGTGTAAAAATTTTAAAACATAAAATAATTCCAAACAAATTGAAATGTCACATCAGGGTAAATGGTACAAATGATCCCAAAAGAATTTGTGCTCATTAATTTGATTCTTTTTTTTTAAGATGAATAGTCCTAAAAAAAATTTTTATTAAAACTAATGGATTAATATGAGACCAAATTTATTTAATATGAATTCTCATGAGATTATATGTGCAATTTTTGAACGAGTGAGACTAAGAGCGTGTTTTTAAAAACTTAAAAAAGTGTAGAATTACTTTTTTTTTGGAAGTAGGTAAGACCCAACTTATCTAAAAAAAAATGATTCTACACTTTTTTAAGTTATTGAAAACACACACTAAATATGCTAAAAAGGACAAAAAAAACGTGGTACTAGATCTATTAAGTAAAAAATCTAATAGGATCAAACATGCTATTTACCCTGCTGCATCATATAAAAATGAACTGAGAGCCCGCTTGATTAGGGATAATAAGGATGGAGAATGAAAATAAATATTGATTCATTTCTATTAATAATATTTGGTACTCCCTCTGTCCCGCAGGAATTTGCACACTTTCCTTATTTGGACGTCCCACACAAATTTGCACACTACTACTAAAGGAATCATTGATTTACGTGCACACTCACAAACTTTTACACATATTTACCCATATACCACCACTACTTTATATATAAAACTATTTTTTCTTAAAAAATGTGCCGTCCCGTAGGGTGCAAATTCCTACGGGACGGAGGGAGTATTATTTATTACCAATGAATACAATTATAAAAGTAGAATAAATGAAAAAATAATCACAAATTCTATAGTGATTAACTTTTTGATAATATTTATTATTCTTTTCATCTTAAATTCATATACTAGGACCTGAGAAACTTGGACTCCAAGGTTGATCAATCAATGAAATTAAGTCAATCATTACTGATCACAGCGATCAAAATTATTTAGAAGGGGACTTGTTTTATTAAAGAGCAATGATATATCTTCATGTGTTGGTTCAACTTTAAATTCAGTATGGGTGAATATTTTGGTGTGGGACAAGTGACATGTCTCTTAACATGTTTTACGTGTGACGGAGTAAAAAATTTCATTTAAAAAATAAACAATTTTAAGAATTTGGTGCTAACTCAAATATATTTAAAAAAATTATACTTATTATTGAAAATTATTTTTTTAAATACATTTTTCAATAATAAAATGCATAACTCTTTAATAATAATTAATATAAATATTTTAAAATATACTTAAATTATATGATAAATAAAAAAATTATGAATATGAATGTGTTTTAAATGCAATGGAAAATGGTCATTGTTGATGCGCGTGGCAAAATAGAGTCACTTTCCACACACATAATACCAATGGGACCTACCAATATCGCAACAGAAAAAATTTAGAGTTACAGTTACCAAAATTATAAAATATATACGTATACATGATTTATACATATATACGTATACATGATTTATACATACATGGCATTTATAAAGCAGCAGAGCTTAATTAATGGAATGATGATGTGTAGGGGGGGGGAGCATGAGGGTGGTTTACTACGCCGTAAAAGCATCGACAAGCCAACAGTAGACCACGACGACATTGCTGACACCAGTGCCGCATCCCCCCTGTTACAAATCTTATTTTTTCCGCATGATCTTCCCCTCCCTTTTTATGTTGCTACCTTTATTCCATTTATTAGTATGTTTTATTTGTAATCTTTTATTTATATACTCCATAATTACCCATTATGCATGTAATGCAATAACTGGTAGGAGTACTCTATTATTATTTCTTGTCTTAAGTTACCAACTTGTTGTATATATATAATATTCACTCCGTCCCTGTTCATTTTGTTATTTTCATCTGTATATTATTCTTTTTTTTTAATCTTTTTTAAAAATTACTATTCATTTCTTTATTATTTTATTCAATATTTTTTACTGTATTTTTATTATTTTTTTAACTTTTCTCCATCACATCACTTATACTTTTTTATTTTTTTCATCACCTTTACTTTTTCACTTTTACCTTAATCTGTATGCCAAAAAACAACGAGCAACTTATAGCGGGATGGGGGGAGTATTCATTATTTAACTGTGTATCGTTTTAGTTACCAAATATTAGAATGTAAACACGACATGGTAGTGACATTTTCATTTTGTTGCAAGTTGGGAGTACATAATTTGAATTACTATTGTTGAGAAGTGAACCAAAGTTTGGGTTTCTATTTCTATTTGAAGGAAGCTTTACAGTTTCAAATTTGGAATTGAACATACTCATGTGCTAAAGAGAAACTCCCAAGTGTAAGTAAATAATTTTTTGAGAAATTTCCCAGCAATTCTAATACAAATTTTTTTATCCCAATGAGTTTACACAAGAAAACCAACATAACGTCCTAACCTTCAAACACACATCCTCTCATTCAACTCGTTAGGCAACTTTCTCAGCAAGACTCAGAATCTTGAGATGCTTCTTCTTCCTCAATTCATGGGGGACGGGACCCAACACTCGGGTTCCAATTGGCTCGCCTTGTTTATTGATAAGCACGACAGCATTGTCATCAAACTTGATTTCACTTCCGTCACTACGGCCTCGTGGCATTGCAGCACGAACTACAACAGCACGACAAACATCCCCTTTCTTCACTTTCCCACCGGCATGTGCTTCCTTAACCGATGCAACAATTATGTCCCCCAACCTAGCTCCTTTTCTTCCCTTCAGGGCCTGTATGCACATCACCTTTTTGGCCCCTGAATTATCTACCACTTTAAGGGTGGTCCTCATCTGTATGAATGTCCTAGTTTGCTAGACAGTAAAAATCCAAAGTCACATAATCAAATCCAATATGTCTGTCCTATGAACCAAAAAGCATAAAAGTTTGAGACTTAAACTCACCTTACACTTACAAAACACTAACCGATATATTATATTCACGACAAGACACATCCAGAAAATCTCAGATAATTAAATTGGAGATAAATGACGACTCGGTACATAGGCAATCATAAAAGGCAAGTTGAGTTCACTATGATCAAAGGTCACATTCCTGTAAAAACAGGAGCAAAAGTGCTAACCTGAGATATGAAATCCACATCTGTCAGCTGGGAAGAAGACCTGCTTGCCCAAGGAGCATTGTTGCTGAGACCACCAAGAATTGAACGACCAACTGATGGTTCATCCCATGGTGACATGAGAACATTAGTTATCCACAGTTACAAGATTTCCATTACTTGAAACCGGTTATCAGATGCAATGTAAATAGGTATGAATCGGAATTGTCATGCAAATTAAATGCAGAAATTCACGATCAACATACTAAAGAAATAGGGAAATGGAAATGAGAAAACTTGATATATTATATGCCAAAAACAATAAATTTGTTCTTTTGGCTGTGAAATGTTGAACATGATTTCTATTACACAACAGTTCACGATAAATTTTGAACTGGAAATTATCTGTTGCCAATTTGAAATCATTAGACTGCTTAGGGCTTTCAGGAAGAAATGAAATCAACTCAGGAGGTGAAAGTTCACTTTGAACAACTGTTTCTCATAAAGGAAACAATTAATCAACCACAATAACAAATTTTGCATGGAAGAGTAGGAAAAAGTCTCAAAAGCAAATTCAACTCTAGCATGAACTGAAGCACTAAACTAAAATGTAAGTCCAACAAATATGATGGGCAGCCCAAACAATGAACTTTGTCAACTCAAACTATGGCGGAGTATGTGTGGATTTCGTGTGCTTATGGACCTGGATCCTAAAATGTATTTGCTTTTACATTTCATGGAAGACAGGGGCAGGTGGACAAGACAACAAGCTGCTACAAAGAAGGCTGCATAAGATTAAGAAACTGCAAAACAGAAAAGATGTGGATAGCACTCCATCTCACAAGATGCTGCAACGAGTGCATCTGCAGATATGAGATCTTGTGAACCTCAAAGAAACACATGGTCAAAAAATGGGTTTCCATCTGGACTGCACTCTCTTTTATTGATGGTTATAAATGGAGCTAATGAGTTCATTCTACATGGTCCTTCTAATCCAACCCTTAACCCCCACAAACCACCCCTCAAATGCACATGTTCTACCACCTATTATGTTACACACGAGAAAGAACGACACAGTAATACAAAAAATCAAACAATTAGAACGTGCAAACTCCATCCACCTCAGCTTATTTCAACCAAATTGCATATCAAATGGAGAACCCATGCGTTTTCTTTAATCATCAAATCCATCTATTTAAACTTTCTCATCACTCCCATCAGTCACGTAGTCAACCAAACTACTTAGAAGAAGAAAGACACGAAAAACTCATCTAAACAAGCCCTTAATTCCATCCACCAAAACCCTTCTCCAAATGTCGCTAAAAACCGGTTTATTTGAGAAAAAAAAAACCCCAATTTCCTCCATATTCTTCGGTAATCATGAGTTTAATTTTTCCCCCATTTTATACCCGTACTTGGAAGGCTGCTATTCGAAAATGTTTAATTTTTTCAAATATGTTACATGCATAGCAGATTGAATAGATGCGTGAAGAAAATTGAATCAAGTTGAAAACCCATGATAAACTACATACCACGAAACAACTTAGCAGAAACGGAAGCAGCCATTAAATGCAGCTCAATTCGAATTTCAAGAACAGACTGATGACTCGGTCCCCTGCAAATTCAAGAAATTTCAGAAAACTTTAGTCCCCAATTACGATCAATAGGAAAACGAAAACCGAAAACACTATGAATTCAATTACGTGTAAACGAATTCAGTATCACTTTGTGCACTGCGGTGATGAAGATCCGGAGGAATACCGGCTGCTGCGATGAGGTGAAAAACCTGCAAAACTGTTGAAAAATTATATTATATATATATAATGTATTTTGTTCATGTTGTATCATTCGTGAGGAACAGGGTAAACAAATTTCTTGTGCTCTCTTTTTAATTCTTTTCAATTTACAATACATTATCAACACGAATGCCCTATCCAACTGATCAACGAGTGCTCCACCGGATTGATCGGATTTTCAGAATTTCAACTATTCATTCAAAGGATCAATTGTAAGCTTTTTTCTTTTTTATCTTATTCATAATTTTGAAACGGGATAAATTATATTTTGAATCCCTGTTATGATCTGTTTACATGTATGCTTTTGATTATACTGCTTATCTTTTATGATTTGAATCTCTGTTATGATTTGAAGCCTAATATGATAGGTATATGTCGTTTTGAACATACAAGCATCATTTTTAATTTTGCATACACTTCATCTTGTTATATGCTTATATTTATGTTTATATGATGTAAATGGAATAAATCCCCAAATTCCATAACACTCTGTTTATGAAATAATTAGGGAAAATGATTTTTTTAGTCCTTTATCTTTCACCTATTATGTTTTTCGTCCTCTTAACTATATCTTTTTAAAAATAGTCCTTTAACTTATCAAAAATTGTTTATTTCGTCCTCTTAACTATATCTTTTTAGAAATATTACTTTAACTTACCAAAAATTATTTTTTTCTAAACACTGAAAAATCCCCAAATTATATCTCAATGCACATGATGTTGAAGGTAATGAGATTTAGGATTAGATATAATTTGGGAATTTTTCAGTGTTGAGCGCGCGTTTTTTCCCTCCCAAACTGGGGCCACGTGTGTATTATTAAAAATAAAAAAAAATCCACTTCAACTAGGTAAGAGGATGAAAAAAATAATTTTTGGTAAGTTAAATGACTATTTCTAAAAAGGTATAGTCAAGAGGACGAAAAAAATAATTTTTGGTAAATTAAAGGACTATTTTTATAAAAGTATAGTTAAGAGGACAAAAAATACAATTGGTGAAAGATAAAGGACTAAAAAAGTTATTTTCCCAAATAATTATTGTTTAAATTTGCTCAAATTGTTTCTTCTTCAAAACACAAAACAAAACAGAAATCCTCAAACCACAAATCCAAAACCCAAAAAAAAAAAAAAGATAAAAAAAATTCATGATTCATAGTCTTTGCGGTGGAAAGGCGGCGAGCAAATACCTGAAATCTAATCGAACACAACCTTTCACTAAACTCCTACTACTCCTAATCAAAAACCAACATCAGAATCGATTTCTTGTTCGATTCCAAAACCCAGAAATAGTCTTCTGTTCAAAAACCACAAATCCCCAGAAAATGTTCTTGAATATTTCGAAAACCCAGTCCTGACCGAAACATTTTTTTCCGAAAACCCATATTCCCAAACTTAAACCCAGAAATTTCTTATGTTCAATTTGCTCATCAAAATCCAAAATCAGAAAAATAATTGCTTCTAAGATGATGTTGCCAATTCAAACCCAAGAATTCAGACCGAAGGTGGTACTCATCCACACCGGAAAAGAAAGCTGTTACCTGTTGCCGGCCGGTGAAGGACCCACTCCTTCAACCGTGCACGCAAAATCCCTGATTGACTCCTTCGCTAATCGCGAAAAATCCGGCGGTAATCCGCCCAAAATCGTGCAACGATTTGCCCTTTACTTTCTCCGGCGTTCAACAAATTGAGTGTGCCATTTCTCACGCACTTTTGTTTTTGTTTTGAGTGATGGGCCATCTATTGGCCCTTTTAATTAAAAAAAATATAGCCCATTTGATAATAAATATGGGCTCAACTCTATAATTTTTTCAGCCTACATTTCTGCCCAATTAATGGCTTGGCCCAGGTTAAAGCACTAGCATTTTTGGTAAATACACTACCCGGATGAATACATTATCTTTTTGGGAAATACACTTCCCTTTGTTCGGCAATTTTTTTCAAAATTTTTATTTTTTCAAAAAAAAATTCGAACCTAGTGAAAAAATGATAATTTGTTCGAAAAATTTGCAAAATTTTTGTAAAAACTTCGAAAAAAAGTTGAACATATTCAAGGTAGTGTATTTCCCAAAATAGCTAGTGTCACTGTCAATAAGCTGGGCCTAATGGATTTTAATCAAAATTCTTTTGTTGTATTGGATCAGTCTAAGGTGCCTTTTTTCGGCCTTCTATTAATTAAATCTATGGTCATATGTACCCATATCTATTTCTAGTACACACATATTCAATTAAATATTATTTTTGTCCCTCATTGAGAATTTAATAAATGCAGGTGTATATAACCTGGGCCTAAAAAAATAAAAAAATTACAACCCAATTGATGGGCCTAATATTTTGGCCCAGATTTTTTTTGTTTAATTAATAAAAAAATATCTGGTGGGATCAGCCCATTTCTGTGGCCATTTTTGTGTTGATAAATTTTGATAGGGTTTCTGGCCCACGCAGCCAATCCGTTAAAAAAAAAAAAAAAATCTAGCTTATTTTCTTAATAACTGAAATCAAAGTTTCATAACCCAGTTTTTAAAGCCCAAGTATCTTTCTGGGCCATATTTTAAATGACTTTTTTTAATGGGCCAACACTATACTAAGCAATATTTTCAGTTATCTTCTAGCTCATTTGGTTCGTAAAATAAAAGTATCTATCCGCCAAAAATATGCATGTTTTTTGCGGATAGATACTTTTATCTTACGAACCAAATGAGCCCTAAGGGCACGGATATTCTCCCCCCTATATTTCAGTACTTCCCTCACCACCGCGCCCTTCTCCACCCTCGTGTTGATCCCTCTGTCGCAACCCACTTACGTTTTCACGCACGGTGGTCGGAAATCGAGTGAACCTGGTAAAAATCATTATATTCTCAATTCCTTCTACGACGGCTTTTTCATAGATAATGTCCACGAACTCCTTGCCGGACGCTTGTTTCCACTCCGGGATGTGCGACGGAACCTGACCCTAGACTCGATGGTACATATCGTTGAATTTCAGGCTATTTTTTTTCGGTTACCTGTGTTCGACCCTGCTTCATCGAATTTTTGCCCAATTTTCAAAATATTTTTTCGAAAATTTCGCTTTTGTTCGAAACCAGCGTGCGAACATAGCGCCATTGTTCGACTGTATCTTTCGAACATCATCTTTTTGTTCGACAGATCTGACCGAACAAAACATAGCACCGATGGCAGTCGTGTCCGAGGCATGGTGCAACGACAGGCTTGCGGTTTCAGATTCCGACGGCAGTCGTGCGCGAGGCATGGTATTGATGAACGATGGTTATTCCAGGCGTTGATGGTTCGGGGCACTCTGCGATCTGAATGCTGGCAATTCCAGACGTTGATGAAGCAACTCCCGGCGAAAGGTTAAAATTGGCGGCGGGATGACTTCAGATTTTCGGCCCAATTTGGGAGAAAGCGATGGCAGAACTTCGATTTGACCGCGACGCGAGTTAGCAGCGCACAGGGCTGGTTCCAATTTAAGGTCGGCCCAATTATCGACGCCGGCGCCGTCACGTGTCCAGGTGAGACGAAAAAGCAAAGATTGAAGGCGGAGGTTTTTGGGAATAAGAGGGGGTGAAGTTATAACCCTGTATCCTTAATTATTAAGAGTTGGGGTAGTGGTGGAAAATCAAGGGGTGAAATAATCTATTAAGATGGTGAATTGAAAATGGGGGTGAAGTACTGAAATATGGGGGGGAGAATATCTGTGCCCATCTTTTAATCGATCAAGAAAAATTATTATTGGCCCAACTTTAACATCATTATGTGGTGTGTGGTTTCAATCAAACTGAGCCCAATTTTTTTATATAAAATTCGGGCCACGGGATGTAAGGAAGGAAATGAGTTTATTTTATTGATCCATTCTACTAAAATTTGGACGTCCACTTGAAAATAATTTTCGGTCCAACTTTAAATCAAGTCTATTAACCACTAAAATTTTAGTGTGAATTCATTACATTCCACACTTCGTGTTAGGTATTGAAGGATTTAAGTGAACCCTGTGCGACTGATAAATTTCTGTAATCTGGGGTCTACTTAGTATTCCTAATGCATGCGTGTGGTTTATCTGTACGTCTTAGGTTATGGAAACAGATAACATTTTGTGCTTGACAGACAGTATTACCACATACTATCCTGAAAAATATAAACTTTTTCCAAACTTTGATTTAATAGAAATGAAGTGTCACAACAATTCTTAGTGACGATATCCTAAACTCCTAATAATTGACTCCAACTGAGCTTCATTTATTCTACGCATGGGTACTGAATTAATTATTTTTAAAATGTGTGATTATTTCTATAATTTATCATACCCTTCTCATTTTTAAGGATATTAAATCAAATATTCGATATTACTCATAAAGTTTAATCAAGCTTGACCTTAAAAATTATAGCTACTTGTTGAGCTTTCAAAACTGAGAACCATTTATTTTTTACTTTAGTGAGACAATTATACTGAATTTTTGAATTTATCTTTGTCGAGAAGATAAAGATACAAATTATTCTCTAATATTGTCTCAATAAGAATGAGAAAAATGAATATTTTATTGAAAATATTTCATATTATTTATGAACATCCCTGAAGGATCATTTAATGAAAAAACAAATGATGAAAACTATAAATAACATAAATTGATAGGCAAAAATTATGGCAGAGGCCAAAAGAATAATTGAGATAGTCGAAATCGAAAGTCCCTTAAATGAATCATATTATATTAGTTTGCCTGAAGCATACATGGGCATATACAATAAAAATCTTTTAAAGTTGAATTGATAAATCTAAAATAAGGCATTCTTGCTCTCAGGTTAGACAGTGGAATCAAATTAGACAGTGGAATCCCAAGTTTTTTCGATTTAATCCAAAAAAAATTAATTATAAATTAATTTCATGTTTTTAAAAAAAAATCATTGTTATAGATTTAGCATATGCAGTAGAACTCTCTCTACCTCTCATCCCATCTCTTCCAAATCAAGTTCAAACAACATAACATCATCTGCACCTGCACGCAAGATCACTGGGAGGATTACTCCATCAAAGACAACCAACGTCAATGCGGTCACTAGGAGCATGTCGAAGTGATCACAAGTTGAGATCTTTTCAAGAGTCGACCCCTCTGTGAAGAAAAAATACTCTACATTACCAACGATGAATTAAGCGCCTCGGTGTGCTCAACTCAACGCTCTATGTCAGACTCATCATCAATTTTAAGTATAATTTTGATCATGATGGTAGATGAATCGATAATCGAGGATCGACTTGCTAGCTTGATCAAAGCCATCAAAGAGCTCACTCACCATGTCAAGGAATAGGATATCGTGATTGCCAAGTTGATATGCAAAATGGACGGTGGCGATGCAAGTCATACTAACGAAAAGTGAGCCGAATGCAATGATGAAGAAGAAATCTCGACTTGATATCAAATAGTAGAAATTTGGGCAACCATTATAGAGCTACAAATTTTAGCTGGTGCACTAACGCGGTATTGAGCCTATACATATTATTTTAAGATATTTACAAGAAGCAGAACCTCATACTAACATATACTTATCTTTTATGCAAATAGTATATGGAACTGCTATTAAATGTTAAAAGAGCATTACATTCATATTTTGTACAGACAATTTCATTGCTTGTAAAGTGCATTTAACAATATAAATTTTATATTTATGAAAAATTTGACATATCTACTTATAATTTGGAATCAACTGTGGCCTGTGGTCCAAATAATGAAGTTGTGTCTAATTTTGATAAAATAAAGGTTGTATATAAATAAAAGAAGAGGACCATGACAATTTTGAAGGAAGCAAACTTGGAAAGGTGTCCAAATTATTCTCTTGGGCCTTCTTCATTTAGATAGCACCCACATTCCGCTCATAATTGCTGATGAACCACTACATATTGAACATGCATGTTTGCTTTTTTATTTTGCCTTTTTAATAAATGATAAAAATATCTATTATTTGTGTCATTTGTTAATTTTATAGATGCAGTTTTTTAATTTTCATGAAAAATAAAAAGTTATGAAATTTTTTTATTAGACAGACATTTAAAAGACTTTCGGGCATGATTTGTTTGTTTAAAAGGTCCGAACCGAACCTACTAAAATAACTTTTATATATAACAGGTCAGATTTAGGCCCATCAATAGTAAACTAGGTCCGACTTTTCTTTAAAAGGCCTAACCTGAGACTCGAACAAGATTTTGTAGCAACGAGTTTACTAGTTCTCAACGTGTAGAGTCGCATCATTAACGTCCTGCGTGCGACTTCTGTGAATTCTTCTGTACCTCTAGCTAGCTATTTAATCAGATAGGCATACTGCATCTATTTTATTTTCATATTCTCCCTTCAACGATTTTATCTTCACAATAAAAATACACAAAAGGGTAGTTCCCTCTTTTATAAAAGGGTTAATAATATTTGTGAATTGAAATATAAAGGTAAGATACTACGTGCTTATCTGATGCACGTGACTGACTTGCATGTTATTATATATCTGCGCTGCGCATCTATAACTAATTTATTTATATATTTTTTTCTCGAAAAATATTAATCTTTGTTATATTAAGTTATGCAAGCGTATGCAGTTACAAATTAAACAACTAATAACCCATTTGATAACTAGCTTATAAGATAGAGTAAGTCTCATGTGCGGTGTGCACCAGTTACACGGTGCAACTCTAGTTTATTTTTAAAAAAGTTAAACCGTTTATAACTAAAAAGTTAAACAGTTTATTACTGAAAAATGTATCTTTCATAGTTTAACTTTTCAGTAATAAACTGTTTAACTTTATAAAAATGAACTTGAGTTGCACCGTGTAACTGGTGCATACAAGACTAATCCCATAAGATATTTCGGCTGATACCAACAATGTTATATGATGTTAAAATTTATTCGTAATTATATTTTGCTCATAGTGAGTGAGTTGTAAGGTAAAAGATAAAAAGAAGGTGTATTAAGGCTCCATTTGTTAGTACATATAAAATTAGTAAAATTTAAATTATTAAATAAAAATATGTAGGAGTATTAAATTTTAGTATTTGATAATTAATAGTTAAAAATAGATTAATTTTGCATTATTATTTGATTGGATTAATCTTTTAATAATTTAATTTTTATTTGTACTGTGAATTACCAAATGGATATATGAGATGGATTAAAAGCTTATCTCTACTTTATCCATGCTACCAAACGGATTTTAGATAATAGTCAATGACGTAAAAATGATCGTCTAAACTCTAAACGGTTCACTTCCTATCTGTAAAATCAGCAATTTTAAATAATTTTAGAAAATTTTAAATTTATATTTTATCCTTAAAAAAAAAAAACGATGGTCTAAATAATAAAAAAATGTCCAATTATCAATTTTCAATCTATAAATTTTTGGTCACGGTGGGAGAGTTGATGGTAAGCTTCACGAAGACCGCGACACGTGCAGTGTATGGTCATCGAGAAGTCAGCTGCCTTGAATGTAACCCCACTCAGCACGGACACGTGCCCATGCCTCCGCCCCCCTTTTTCTCCATTTCCCCTTTTTTCTTATTTTTTTATTCCTTCCTAACAAAAATATCTTCCTCCCGCTTTCTCTGGACACCTACCCCCTCAATATTACATATATTCTAAAATGCCCCCACTTTTTCTTTTTCCCCCTTTTGTTCAAAGAATTTTTTTATTCGGGTAGTTCGGTTAAAATACATTTGTACTGTATGTTCGAGTACTTCCTTTAAAATACACTCCTCCTGTTTCATGTCAATTTACATTTTAAGGGATATACATTTTTGAAAATAAGTTTTTTGTGAAGGATAGTAATAAACGAGTATAATTTTTTTATTAATGCATATATTTTTTAATATTGTATAAATTTATATGAGATATTTAAATAAAATAAATGTGTAAGTTATTGTTCAGGGCAGGAGTAGCGAAAAGAAGATTATGCAAGTTGACAATACTGCTATGTTTGAATAATTGCAGATTGATAGTATAAAAATAATATACTATTTTTAAATGGGTATAAAAATTTTGTATAATAGTATAAATATAAATTGAATAATAACTATTACTACCTCCGTCCCACAAAAGTTTGCATTATTTCCTTTTTAGTTTGTCCCACAAAAGTTTGCATACTCCCAAAATGGAAATATTCCTTTAAATCTCCATCTTTAAAATCTTTATGTCACAATCTCCACCATACACATTCTACTTATTACACTTTTTCTTAAAATCTTTGTCCAGGAAAGTACCACACCGCAGACTTCCCTGTGACGGAGGTAGTACTATTTTGCATAATAGTGTAACTCAATTTTGTACTATAAGAAAAGTTTTGAGTAAGGAAAAGTTTTTTTTTTAATAAATAAATGACTTAAAAAAAGTGTATATATTTCATTTGTGGAGGAAGAACTATAGCTCAATTTTGTAACAGAAGAGAAGTTTTTAGGAGGATTTTTTTTTCTTTTTAAAAATTCAGAAGAAATGTTCTGCCAAACAGTGCTGTACTATCTACACGTGCTATTCGAGCCTCTATTGGAAAGCTGTTTAATTCATTATTGAATTAACCTTTTAACAGCTTTTCCCCATCTTTCCTTTAAAATATTTTTACCCTCGCTACATTTTTAAAAAAAAATTGTAATGAATTAAAAAATAAGATTGAATAACAACAATACAACATTTATACAAAGATGACAAACTGGTGTATGTGTCACAAACTTGTATGTAACAAATCCTGAAATGAATTCTTTAGATTAAATATTCGCCCAATAACATTAATATTTTAAGAATGCAGAATTAATCGATTTATTATATTAATTTAATTGTTGAGAGCAAATTACATGTGTATAATCTATAATGAGGGTGTGCTTCATTTTAACCGGCAACTAATTCAGACGGCGTTTGGTATAATTATAAGTAATGAAAAAGGTATAGGAATAAAATGGGTACATAATGAAATCATAGTTTTTAAATAGATAGATTCCTTAGTTTCTAGGAATCAAAGTTATAGTAGAGTCATTCCAAATAAACACTATGACTTTAATTACCATTAATCGCCTTACAAAGAAGTCAACCAAACAGCCCTCGGTGTGCAATAGAGAGAACAAACCTTAAGTGAGTTGGTGCTAAATCATAATATCCAGCACCAAAATTATTTAAAATGTAACGTTTTGATATTTAAAAAATACTCCACCCATTTTAATTCTATTTACACTTATTTTATTTGAACGTCTCAATTTTAATTTTACACACTTAAAAATTCAATATTATACACTCACAAAATCAATAAAAAATACATTAAAATTTTTATTATTTAATTTCACTCTTACATTTTTTTTTACTTTTGTATTATTTTTAGGTGTAAAATAATTTCAGAAGTAATAGTAGTAGTAGTATTTAAGTTTAGTATGTGTTGATGGGGGACAGTAACATGATTTGGATACGAGAATCATAGTACAACAACGTTCTAATTTTCATACCCACCTTGTTTAATTTAGCATCATATATAGTACTTGCAGATCCACCCTCCCTCGTGCATCCCACTTCAAAACTCTTCTCAGTTTCCACACATGTTAAAAGTTAATCCCACCTTCTCTCAATAATCCCATGTTTAAGCTTCTTGTGTTATTGTTTGATAAAGTTTGCATATATCATTTTATGATAGATTTTAATTATTTTTTAATTTTTATCTTATATAAGATTTATTTTTATAGACTTATTTTTATGGGCTTATTGAAAATTAGTTTATGATAACAACCAAGTTTCTGCGGGAAAGTATCTCTAAAGAAAAATTGTTGAGAAAATAAGTTTTGAAATCAAGTGATGACATTTCATGTACTATTTGTGGCTCATAGTTCGAGGCGGTAAGATATATTCTCTTTGAGTGTGAATTATCGTACAGAGTTTGGATGTATTGTTAAATTGGTTTGATTGGAAGTTAGCAATAATGATAAAGAGATAAGTCTTCTGTAGCTAGTATTTAGATGTATGTATAACTTGGATTATTTAGAAAGCTAGGAATGCAAAAGTATTTAAAAACGTAGATTTCTACAATAAAATTGAGTGAGGAAGTGAAGATTAGATTTTATAGAGTTGGTTGACGATTACGGAGTTCAAGTGTCAAAATTTTAATTTTCAACAATTAATGGTTAGAAAATCCTTGAGGTTGATTAAGTGATTATATAAAGAACGGATTTTGTTGCACTTGTAAGATTGAACTTATTGAGGTACTTTCCATGCATTAGTGAAATAAAAGTATTTTTTTTACTGTTTAAAAAATTGCTTTCATACAAAATATATTCTTATTTTTTAAACTCCACCACATTAATTCGGCGATTTCTATTTCAATGATTGGACAATTTAATATGTATGTAATTGCTTTCGAGACGATTAAAATTAGAATGTGGACAAACTTAAAGTGCGCCCATGGATCATCTCCATTTCTTTCTCTCCATTTCCTGTGAATTTCGTAGAGAGATAGACACAAAATTAAAATATTTTATAAAAATATATTTTTTTATTATCCATGATAATGACCTCACTCCATATATTGTGTCTATCTCTCTCCTAACTTTAGGAGAAATTTACACAAGAAAATGGAAAGGATCCAGACTCAGTGCTGATGGTCTCTGATACCATAATTCATTTTTTATCTCATTTAAAATTTTAATTTATAAAAAATGTAGAATTAATTGGTTTATTTATTTATTTCCAACCGAATCTAATACATATGGTTTTCTTGAAGGATAAAATGTGTGTTTCAAAATTAAAAAGTAATATTTACAACACTTCACTTTCCCAAAATCTATATAATTACTTAAAGTCAAGGTTTTATATGTATAAGTGTATTTTAAAAAAATAAAGATTGATTTTATTTTTTACACTTATGATAGTGTGCACTAAAATATTACAGTTCTTTACAACCGCATTTAGTAAAGCACATGTTATTGTTTAGTAAAAATTATTTGAAAATACACGAGTTACATCGTACATTTGATTCATAAAAGACTTATTTTTATTTAAATTATTATTGGCTTTATTTATAATTAATAAATAATTTCTCTATTTATAAATGAAACCAATTGTCCAGCCATGTCCTTGGCCTTTTACTCCAATAATCTTATTTATACGCAAACAATATTTAAAAAAAAGTTCGTATGGTTAAATAACATATAAAGTTGTTCAGAAGAATGATTAGCTCAATAGCTTGGGCTCCTTAAGAACCCAAGTCAACTTGTGTATATTTGTAAATGGACCAAGATTGAGTTTAAGAAATTCTCAATTTACTAAGAGCAACGGTTTGAGGTTAACTTCATTGACTCAATATTTAGTTATTAGGCTGATTAGGTCTAGCTCGACTTGTTAAGCTCGTTTAATTTGTTTGCAAGTCAAATGAACTCTATCTGCAGTTTATTAAAGATAACAGACAAACTTGAGCTCAAATTCACAAATTAAATGTTCGTGTCTAGTTCGAACTTTAAACAATCATCTCGACATGACTAGAATAACAATGTATATAATATGGATCTCTCACCTGGAACTTATGATCGGTTCCATATCGATCGTGCCTTTATTTATACAGTAAATAAAGTTTTCCTTCCATCCCAATTAAATAGATATATCATTTTTTATAAAAGAATAAAACATTTATAACATTTTAAACTACATTTTTCAATCATTTCAAAATTACACCATATATTATTATTATTATTATATTCATACTAATTTATTTTCACATAAAAATTCGGGTGATCTCCAGATTTCATCTCCACATTAAAAAAATACTACATCCGTCCCAGAACTACTTGCATAATAGTCCTGGACACGCGAATCAAGAAAAATGTGAGTATGTAATTGTAAAGTTAAATAATAAAATAAGAAAAATATGTAGTTTGTTAACTTTTGTGAGTGTAAAAAAATTCATTTTAAATATGTGAAAGTAAAATTTAGATGGTAAAATAAAGAAAATGAAAAAGCAGTTATGTAATGGAGGATCTCTCGCATTAAATTTCGTAGAAACAGTAAAAAGTTGTGGTTTACAGTATTCCACAGATGTTATTGGCCTTAAAATAGGGTAGACATAATCAAAATTGATTGGATACAAAACTATTTAGATATAATGATTTGACATTAGTGTCTTGTCTTAGTGTAGCACTGTATCAAGTGCGGTTAGAGCCTGTTGGAGCACCATCTATAAATTAAATAGTTAATGACCATCATTGTCAAAGCCTTTTAAATAAATAAATAAATAAATATATATATATATATATATATATATGTTGATTAGTTTCATATATACCTCATTTACTCCTACATTATCAATATATTTTGATTAGTATTAATTGATTAAAATTATATATATATATATATATATATGATTAGTTTCATATACCTCCTTTAGTCCTACATTATCAATATATTTTGATTAGTACTAATTGATTTCATTTTATATATGAATAATGCAGAAAAGAAAAAGATAAACCTAATTGCTACATGCTCGCTCCTTTCTGTGTATGACCATTTATTATTTATAACTTGTTATAATAATGATTTGAATGATTTAAAGTAGAGGTGACAAAATAAGCCCATTTCAAAATGAATCCGCCTATTTGGTATGATCCAGTAAACCTATCGGATAGTTTGAACCCGGGTTGGATTTAGCCTGGAATTTTAGATGAATTGTTTTTTTAATAAAATATAATAAAAATTTATACAAATTGTCCTAATTTTTTAATCAAATGACATCTAATTCACGATATAATTTATTTTATTTATTTTGAAATTTCTAACATTACAAATTACACGTATGATAATGAATTATTATTTATTTTGAATTATATATGAATTATTGTTTTAAGTTAATTTTGTGAATCTTTGAATTCGTATTTGGATATCCATAATTTTATTTTATAGACTTCTTTATTAACAACCAGTCAATTTGGCCCGATGGCCTATATAGAACATACTGAACTTTTAAAATATATGCCCGATCGATTATATATTTAACCCAACTCAACTCGTAAAAATATAAAAACAGCCAGATAGACTAATGACGGTCCGACCCGAAACATTTTTCATCCATAACTAATTAATCTAAATATATTTTACCATAATGATATAAATAGCTAGACAAGATGTTACGTACGGATGATGATGATGGAATATGATTTGCTAAAGATTTTACTTCTAACTACCATCATCAGCTAAATATTAAGGGAAAATATTACACATGCACAAAAATATTAATGATGATGCATACCTCAAAAGGAATCGTCATTAATTTATTCAATTACTCCTTCACTTTTATACTCCCTCCGTCCAATAAAAAATTTCATTCTAAATTTTTTACGTAATTTAAAAAATATATTTTGAATAAAATAGTATATATTATATAATTAGATATATATATAATTTTATGAGTGTGTATGTAAATTATTTTTTCTTAAATAGTGTGTAAATTAGCGTGGAACGTCCAAATAAAAAAATACATAAATTCTCATGAAATGAAGAAATATATATATATATATATATATATATATATATATATTATAGTTTAATGAAGGGATTAAAGCTGTTATTCAAACCGACCCAACTTGATAATGTAAATTATTTTAAAATAATGTCCAACTCAACTAGCTAATAGTTCAACGTAGCAGTCAATTGCCATCAAAAGCTACCATTTGACAGTTTCTGATGGGCAAAGTTAAAAATGGTCTAACACTCTAAGTTAGGGATTAATACCAAAATAGTCCCATAACTTTTTTATTTTTTCGATTTGGTTCCATAACTATGTAATGTTTCAATTTATTTTTTTTACAATTCAAATATAACCAAATTAGTCTCATAATTATGTAATATTTTAATTTTGTCTCATAAAAATTCAAATCTAACCAAATTAGTCTCATAACTATGTAATATTTCAATTTAGTCTCATAACAATTCAAATCTAACCAAATTAGTCTCAAATCGTCGGAAATGACATAAACAAATTTGGAACTAATTTTGATAGATTTGAATTGTTATGAGACTAAATTGAAATATTACATAGTTATGAGACTAATTTGGTTAGATTTGAATTGTTATGGGACTAAATTGAAACATTACATAGTTATGGGACTAATTTGGTTAAATTTGAATTGTTATGTGACTAAATTGAAACATTACAGAGTTATGGTACCAAATTGATAAAGTTGAAAAGTTATGAGATGATTTTGGTATTAATCCCCTCTAACTCATATTTATCGACATATTGCGTGCTTGAGGGTCTTAATATATTTTTGAAAAATATTTATACTTTATAAAAGATATATTATTATAGTTGATTATCAAAAATAATTTTGAATCAAACAATTAATTATGAAATATGTTTTATTTTTATTTTTATGCATGTTGGTAATAATTTATTTTTATCAACATATATTTAAATTTCTCTTGATATTTTATTCTTATTAAATATTTAATGAAAAGTAAAAACGTAAAACTTGATTTATTGCGAAAACTCATATTTTATTCATTTGATTAAACAACATTTATTTTATTCTTTTAAATTAAGAACTTGGGAGTTGGGATGCATGATGACAAACCTTTATAGCGAAAAATAAAAACATAATATTTTAAGTCCCTGAAAAAAAAAACCACTATCTAAATAAAATTTAAAACGAATCATGCATTTTCTTTTTATTTTATTTTTGTATGTGAATAAGATGCTGCAAAAAGTTTGTGCATAAATGAGTATATAAATTATTCAACCCAGCAAGCGCCATCAGATGAATTTACAATTGTTGTTAATCCAACCATTCCTTTTATGTGATTTTATTTTTTTAGATATGCATATATAAATGAATGTCTTAGGCTCGTACCGTGCAATTTTAAGTACGACATGTTTAAAAAGTTATAATATATACAAAATATTATTGAAAATACACATATTTCTATTGAAAAATGTATTTTCAATGGCGTGACTTTTCAGTAATAATATATGTGATTTTTCTATAAAAAAAATAATGTATATAATTTTTTAAAAATAAATTTAAATTGCACGTTGGTGCACAATAAACTTACTCATAATGAAATATATTGAAGATATTTAAAAAATATAAATTGTAGTTGTAAATTAAAGAGGATTTATTATGGCGAATGATGGGAATTTGGGTGGCAGATAGACATAGAGACAAAAAAAGAAGTGGTCCATGCAAAATATAATCTGGGCGCAGTGGGCATTTAACATGCGAAAGCAAAGTATTTGTTGATCTAACATCTCCCAATGCCTTCAATGCCTGATGCTAATTTATTGTGCTATCTCCACTTCCTCAGGTGGCCTAACTCCAAACCAGAATATTTGTAATAACACCTCCCTAATTTTTGTAAGGAGAGAAACCTTTCTTTCATTTATAACCTAGGGGCAGTTATATAGAAGCACAGTTTGTATAATGTATTTATAAAGAGGGGCAAGCGTGTAATTTTTGTAATATTTGCATGCTTAATTTGAGTGTGTATTTTTTTTTTTATATAATTTTGCACATTTGCCCTTTTTTATTTTTAGGGTAAAACGTGTTTTTTTGCTCTTTTTTCTTATTATTTTTGCTTTAAAAATAATATTATCTCATAAAAAAAATCTAGCTAGTTATATAACTTAGTGATGAGCCATTTATTTTTAAACGAAATAATGTAAATCAGTGGCACTGTACAATTGATTTTCTCCAACTATTCACTAAAATAAATATTACTATCTCCTTCTCGTAGAAATTTACATCATACATGATAATACATTTTCTAAGAATAATATGTTCTATACGTAGTGACATGTTGGTAAATATATGTATATGTTTGTGCATTTGGACGTAAATTAATGTTTTTTGGGTGATTTATATATATAGGTTCAAAAAAGTCACTATATTTACAAATAACTTCACAATATTTGCACATAAGCACTTTTTTTTTCTGTAAAGAAACACATTTTTTTCTACAAAGAACATATTTATAAATATAGTGTCTTTTTTTAACCTCTATATAAATCACCATGTTATTTTTAGTAGTGTGCAAATTTATGTGGAACGTTCAAATTAAAAAAAATACTATAGTTCAAAATGCAGTTGATTTCAAAATAATATAGTACTGTAATTCAAAAACAATTTGGTGTTTAAAAAAAAAAAAGGGGTTGGTCGGGTAGTGTGGGGTCGATGGGATGTGGAGAAGAGAGACCAATAATGTGTGCATTGGGGATGGCCCACCATCATGCTACAACCCATAATCAAAGTAATGATATTATAAGCGGTGAAAATGGAAGGAGATGAGACACATAATTAGTTGTACGGACAATATTAGTTTAACTATGCTCTAGGATTAAACAACATTTTCAGTTATCCTTAAAAGCCCTTTTTGTAGGATGGATAATTTATTAGTATTGATAAAAATTAATTAAAATGATAAGAAAAAGTGTAAACCCAGATCGCCTTAGTGTGTGTGTGGGGGAATGAGTGAGCAAAGTTCACAACTTGCCATTTGGGTGGTGGACAGCTCCCTTTTTAGCCCACTTTGGGGAATTTATTTATTTATTTCCATATAAATAATAATAACATAATAGGGTATCTTTAATTTATGTCGATGTTACTGCAAGTAAAATACATTACGTGCGTGTAATATAAATTAATTATGGAAGATCAATGTATGAAAGAAAAATATCATGTGAACAACTGTGAAACTTAATTTTAAGACTGAAAATAAAAGTAAGGTACTCTTTTCGTCCACAAAAAAGTTTACATATTTGCACGTAGTTTAATGCAATATGTTGAAAGATAATACGGAATATTTATGCTACTCGAAATTCATTTATGCTCGACTTGTTTAAAGCTTGTTCTGGCTCCATTCACTTAATTATTAAGCATAATTTTAAACACCCGAGCGCTCGACTCAACTCAACTCATTTACAATATTATTTATTTTAAGAATATATGTTGTTTCATTAAGATGTACTCTCTTAGTCTCTAAATGCTTTGCACACTTTTTTTTTCAATCCGTTCCATAACACTTTGCACACCCTATAAATAAAAATAATTATTTTAACTTATTCTCATAATATTCACATATTTACGCAAAATATTATTATTTTTACATTCAATCCAATAAATTTCATTATTTTAATAATATAACTTTACACATCACCTTTGATATTTTTTTTTTTAAGTATGTAAAAAGAGGGCGAAAATTTTGTAGAGACGGGGAGTATTAACTTTTAAGGGTATTAGATTTCTACTAAAAAAATTAGTAGAAGAGTGCTAATTATTTCACTAAAAAATATTAGTACCAAAAAAATTTCACACACTATACATACTCTTTATATCCTTATTATATTTAAAAGTAAATATTGTGATCATAAAATGATGATAATATTAGAAAAAGAAAATTTTATCATAAATTGAAATATATAAATACAATGTGCCTTCATTTTCATATGTCATGACCAAATCAATGAATCATTATCACTTTTGCCTAGTGAAAATTAAGTGTATTACGCATTAGCGTTACTATCCAACTAGCTCTTTAGAACACTTGTATGCATAATTGATTAATTTTAAATTTCTTTTTTAGTAGCTTTATACACATTTTTGGAGTTTTCTACAATCACCTATGTGCTATATATATAAACTTTTTATAGATTAAAGAATAACCTTAATTAAATAGAGAATTATAAATGAACAATTAATTATATTTTTTTGTCGCTAATTCTTTATCTTATGGAGTATAAGGAGGAATATTATAAAAGACTAATATTAAATTTCAATTTGTAGTTAAAGTTTTTATTAATTTGCAATTTCTGCAATTATTTTTATAAATTGCAACCTATATTATTGAAAAAGGGGTTTGCAACCAAGACTTTATTACTCTAGTATTTTTCTGGGAACAAAAAAGGTATAAAATGTCCATCCATATTATATATATATATATATATATTGTTTTATCATTATTTTAGTATAAATATTTATATTTGTATATTTTTATAATATAAAAGTTACAAATTCGTTCATGAATTTAATATTCTCATTGCATTAAAATATTTAAACTATCATGTTTATATTACAAAATTATATATAATATAAATGAACAATTTATATAACTTTGATATGACTAAAAAGACACTAGTGAAATACGATTTTTAAATTGCAAATGGTCAGCTTTTTATGGCATATGTTGTAAAATATCAAAATTTTATGGTATAGGTTCAATTTAATTAAAAAAAATCACAAAGCCTAATATGCAATATTGCACCAGATCCGACCCATATAATATATCAAGTTAAAAATTCGCGGATTCTTACTAGGTCCAACCGGGTCAAATGAATTTTTTTAAGAAAAATCTTGGCAGTCCCAGAATGTATATAAACTACATGAACATATGTGTGTTACTGTAAGACAAAATGTGTGTTACTACATCTTAAAATTTTTATTTTTTGTACTTTTAAAGTAACTAAAAGGATATAAATATGTTGAGTCAAACAATGATTGTTTGAAATCAATTAGAATAAAGAAAA
>JAPKLY010000017.1:67592-121860 GCA_026898435.1 Prunella vulgaris | reverse complement strand
CCACAACAAAATATTTTTACAAGAACAAATATGTGTTTTTTAATTTATTTTTTTCTTAATTTTATGCTAATAATATATTATTAATGTAATAATACCTTGCATGTGTTACTATCTCAGCATGCTCACTTTCTACTATTATCTCACCTTAATTTTCAATCGTACAAAAGAGATGTTATTTTGAATTTTATTTGGTAATCTTCACATATTAAGCTTACATAATCCTCACTTGATAAAAGATTATCAACAACTTGCACTATGTAGAAAAAAATTAAAATACTTCAAGATGTAATCAACAATATTTTAAAAAATAATTAGCAATATCCTAAGAAATAAACAATAACAACCTAATTGTAAAAGAATGCAAAGTTCGTCATGTTACTGTGTATTTAAAAAAATCAAATTTAAATCAAAATTGAGCTTAAATTCAAATGCATGTCATGACATGATACAACGACTTATCAAATATACGATTGTACATACAAAAGTTTATATACAATAACTGCATTATATTATTTAAATATACTTTTAAATAACAATATCAATTATTTTAAGAAATATTAAAAATATTTAAAAAAAGTGACACTAGTTACAAATTCTCAATGTACAAATTCTTTTTTATGTTTCTCTGCAATATATAAAACAAATTATGTAGCAAAATATGTTGAATCAATTAGTAATTAAATATTATTATTTTTTGAATTAATATGTAAATATCAATTATATTAAATTAATAGTGAACAAAAGTGTTAGCCAACAATAAATTAATAGAACGAAATAGCTTTCTATTTTTTTTAAAATCGAAATAGAGAATCATATCAAAGAACTAGTCTTACTCTCCAAAATTCTTTTAGGAATATTGATAATCCAATTGCTAAAGGAAGAGATCACGACTCTTATTTATCATAATTTCTTCAATGTTGATTGCAAATTATCAAATCAAATCACCCTTGCTGACATATTAAATATACCTCAGTCCCAATTAATTTTTCAAAAAAAAAAAAAGGAAGAAAAATAACATCATATCTTACAATATATATAATAGGACAAGAAATCTGTGACTGAAAATCAGCTAAATAGTTGTTCCATTGTCAACTTTGCTTTGAAGATCAAAGATAGAAAATCTTTGTAATATCAGCATTGGTAGGACGATGATGATACCATAGCACTGCTTTCAACAGCAAATTTGACTAAATCAGAAAATCTGTTGAATCATAGATTTGATTTAATTTGCTACTTTTGTTCTATCTTTATTGTAGAGATCATTCTTAATTTTTTCTTTATTAAGAGGTAGGGATGACAATGGGGCGGTCTAGAACGAGTTTGGTCTGTCACAGGACCCGCCCCGCCAAGAATTTTAAGGACCCGAGACCCGTCCCGCTCCGTCCCACGAACCCGACAAGTTTTACTCGTCCCGACCTGTCTACCCCGCCTATTTTATTTTTATTTTTATCATACATATCAAATGCATTACACAAAATATAATAAATTTTAAAATATAACATCAATTTTTTTTATTCTAAGGGCTCTTTTTCTTGTTAAGATTTTTTCAACTAAACTTTTTCAACTCATTTATTAATTTCATAAAAAAAAAAAAGGCACAACCGCACAACATTCTTAAATATGACATCTTTCCTTCATATCCAGAGAATCCATTCCACGCCTAACCAAACACATACATCACTAAGTTTACCTCTTTTTCCATAAGCAGCACTACTTAACACTTTGATGATGCATACACGATTCAGAATAAGAAAATATCCATATCTCCACCAATATCGTATAATAATTCAATGATGAATATATTTTGCACTAGAATATATCATAACACTAGATTAATTATATAGAATATATTCTTTATTAATTAAAATTTTATCACATTTAAAAAGTAATAAAAAATTTAGCACAAAGTGATAATACTTTTATTAAAAATTTAAAAAATATTATCCTAATTTATTGTAAATCTATTGCCGGTTTTTAAAAAAATATTAATATATTTTTTTAAAATTAACTATCACTTCTCATAATTTTTTAACCAATATTATATTATAAAAATATTTCACACAAAGTTTTTCCTCAATAATATATGGAGTCATATTCAGAAGATACGTGAGAGACTAACCAATCAAATCGCAAGTGCATGAACTTTGTCATAAGTTGAACGACTTTAATATGTATATATATGAAAACTTATAATCCCATCACTAATTCACTATACTTGCAGCTGATCATTCTCAATTTTATAACATACTACTTTTTTTTAATGACTATAAATTTGATCCAACAAAATAAATTCTTAGATCTTGAGGCATCACCATTAAGTCAATCCCAAAAATTATTATTTTTATTGTGAAATGATTATTATGCATCCGCTAAATCACCTCGGCCCAATGTGAAGGGGTGAAATTCCATTAATCAAATAGAACCCCGTCAAATACTGATTGTGTAGTCATAGCTCGAGGTCCCCGGACTCCAACCCCACCTAACACCAGTTCCACTTGAAGGATCGAGTCAAACCTGCATATGAATACACTTTTTGGATGAAATTTTAAAATATAACGTCAATATGCATATTAATGGTTTAAACAATAAATATACAAAATAATTCATTTCAAGTTTCAACATATTAAATCAAAATATTTAAAATCAAACATGTATTGTTCATTGAAATATAAATAATAAAAAAAAATTAATGAACTCTAATTTGTATAACTTTTGTTCGTGACTTTATGAACATATCTAATCTGATAATTCAATGAATATGTTAAATAATAACCTAATTGTTACACATTTAATTATATATATATAATATAAAATATTTATTTAACTACATATATTTAATTAACATGTATATATATATATATACGGGGCGGGACCACCTAATACTAAAACCCGTCTTAGACTCGCGGTTTTTGGTTAAACGGGTCAAAACCCGTCACGCGACCTGTTTGACCGGGTTTTTACGGGGAGGATTCGTGCGGGTCCAAGTTTGAACTCGAAGTATTGCCATCCACTCCACATGGCTTTTTTCTTATCGCGCCTCTTCAACGCTACTGCCGCTCGTGACTAGGACGACTATGATGTGATCTCGATTCAATCGCCGTGTCTTATACCCTTTCTCAGGTTTGTGTCGTGAGATTAATTCGTGTGATAGTGGGTGGAATTGATTATTTGATCTGTTTTCAAGTTTGTAATTGACGGTACTTGTGGTGTCAATTGCATAGGGCATAATATTTTTAGTGAATTCTTGATTTTAAAGAAGCCTTATGGCTGAAATTTAAAGAAGCCCAGAATGATGAACGAAGAAGTTACAGTTAATTTGTAAAATTAAAAAATGGGTAATATACAAAGAATAATTTATAAATGTATAATCAATAAATGAGTAATAACCAAATAATAATTTTTATAATATCCAAAAATTAATTGAGTAATACCCAAAAAGCTACTCATCAGTTCTCAAAAAACAAGTTTAAGTAATACTCAATAACAACTCATCAATACTCAAAGAACAACTCTAGGTAAATATCTCTAAAACAACTCACTAATAATACCCCAATAACAACCCACCAATACCCCAAAACAATTCACTAAACCTGAACAACAATTAACATACCCGAAAAATAATTTAATTATATCCGAAAAACAAATCACTAATATCCCAATTGTCAAAAAAATACGTAGTGCGACATGTAGTACATGTTTTCAAAAATTTAAAATTAATATCAAAATTAAAATTAAAATCCAAATGCGCACATGTTTTTGTGTCATTTTTATTAGAAACATTATCATACTAAACAATAAATTTATCTTTGAAATTTTTAAATAGTACTCTGTCCGAAGATAAATTTCACATTTTCCTTATATGGATGTCCCAACTATTTCTTCACACAAAAAAAAAAAACAACTCACATTCTCAAAAGTCAATAAAGTACATTTTTTATATTTTATTATTTAACTTTACACTCACATATTTTACTTTTTTATTAATATGCATTAAACTCCAACTATGAAGAAAATGTTGAGACGGAGGGAGTATAATAATAATATTATTATTTTTATTTTATATTTATATAATGTTACAAACTCATGCAAGTAACTTTCAAGAAAATAAAGTTACATGTAAAAAGAGAGAGAACGGCGATGTGTCTGTCCTTTCCCGATAAGCCCGCTGATTTGCTCCAATAGATTTAATCCATTCCTGATCTTCTCTAAAATTAATTATGACAATTTCCCTCAATAAATCCAAGAATAACCCTAATTAATTTCGCGAGCCCTAATTTCCCCCCTTTTTTGGATGGAATTTAAAGCAATTGTGTCTGAGCTAGGCTTTGGAGTTTGAAAAGTTGGGAAATAAGGAAACAAGTCCACTGAAATTTCGGGTAAACCCATTTATAGTCGGGTCATTCTCTTTCATTCCCTTTTCCCACTTTTTTCTCCTTTCCTTCCCTTCCCTTCCCAGTTTACTCACTGCATTCGATCACCAGGTCAGGATTTGCAGAAAGAGCAAAAAGTAAATATTAGTTACGCAAATCTACTGCTGATCTTGTAATAAATGCTATATAAAAGTTTGAAGATATATGTCCAAGGACGACATAAATTTGATCTGCTGAATTTCAAAGTTATGAGGGCATTTTTTGTATGTGTATTATTTTTCGTTGATATTGCGATTTTTGGACCATACATGAATGAAATCTCGTGTTTATTTTTTATTCTTAATATCTGAGATAAATATCATAAGCTTGTCATTATTCTTGATTTTTTTATTTAATTATATTTTGTAAATAAACTAGGGAAAGAGCTTCAGTAGTTGTTTTATATGCGTGGTTGGTCTGTAAGCAGATGGCAATTACGCTGCGTCTGCATTTTCTAGGGTAGACTCAGGCAAGCTTTAATTACCAATCTCTCCTGTCTCTTTCCCCTGTGTGAAAGAAACCCAATCCAAACCTTTTAACTAAAATTAAGCATCATATTTTCGTTTAATTTCAACTAAATATGTAAGCTTACAAAAAAAAACTAAAGCAGCTTTTTCTTGTGTATTATTTTCTTTTTTCATCTTTTTAGAATCTGATTCGTAATTATTATTTTTGAACTTAAATGATATCACGTGGCTGTTGTAATTTAGAGTGTTGTAATTGTGTTGTTACAGGGTTAGCAAGCAAGTAGGCTGCAAGGCAGGCTTTGGTAGTTACTTTAGAAAGCACAGAAAGAGCAACACACCCCACCCCTCTCTCTCTCTCTCTGATAATAGATGAGAACGTGATATATACATCGTCTTGTACACATAATTTTCTCTCTCTTCTTCTGTACATATCTATTTTGTATGTATATGGCACTACAAAAGCCAAAGTACCCTGTGTAATCGTCATCAATGCAAAACGCACGGTACAGTCTTCCCCACACCCACTATCCAACTGCACCACTCTCTCTCCCTTTTAAAACCCTAATTCTTTGATTCCATTAATTTCTCTCTCTTTCTCTAAATCAGAAAAGGCATGAAAGCGGTGGTGGTGCTGGTATGGAGGTAGATGATATTCAATGTAAGTACCCCAGAATCAGCAATGGTAACGCTAGGATACTCGACTCCTCCAAGATAGCAAAAATGGACGACCAGTACCCTGATGAAGACGACGAAACCGACAACAGTAAAAGGATTAACGCCGCCGCCGCCGTCGATCTAACTGGCGGCGTCGGTAGATTTTACGGTTGGCCTTCGTCGCGAATTGTTAGGGTTTCGCGAGCTTCCGGCGGCAAAGACAGGCATAGCAAGGTTTTAACTTCCAAGGGCCTCAGAGACCGCCGGGTGAGGCTCTCCGTCAACACCGCCATTCAATTCTATGATTTACAGGACCGTTTAGGTTACGATCAGCCGAGCAAGGCGGTGGAGTGGCTGCTCAAGGCTGCTGCCGCCTCTATTGCGGAACTGCCGCCGATGAACTCCCCGTTCCCCGACACACCAAAGCAGCTCAGCGACGACAAGCGGTCCAGCACCGCCGGGAGTGATCAACTCGGGTTCGACTCGGCTGAGTTGGATCTCGGCGATCCCAAACAAGTGACGAAATCGTCAGCCTGTAGCAGCAACTCAGAGAACAGTAAGGGGTCGGGGCTTTCACTGTCCAGATCTGAGAGCCGGAACAAGGCCCGGGAGAGGGCTAAGGGAAGAGTAGCTGAAAAGGAGAAGGAGAAAGAAAACGAATCGGTTTCTCTCAACCCGATTTCGCAAACTACCTCCTTCACTGAGCTTTTGAATGGAGGAGGAGGAGGTGCTACTAATGTGAACACCAATTCCAGCACAAATGACTACTTAAAATCTCCGAGGCCGTGGTCCACCATGGACTATTTCAATTCCGGGCTTTTAGCCCCATCCTCGGGTCGTTCGGGTCAAATGGGGAATCCATTTACGACTTCGGTTGCGTCGCCGCTGTTCAGCGTGACGGCGGAGCACCCCCATCCCCACCCGGAGCTTCAGCACTTCTCGTTTGTTCCAGACCACTTAGTCCCGGTGGTGAATGCTGGGAACAACAACAACAACAGCAATGAGTACAATTTGAACTTTACAATCTCTCCTTGTGCTAATTCATCGGGCCTTGTAGGCTTCAATAGGGGGACCCTTCAGTCCAATTCATCCTCGCCGTCTCTGATGCCTCACCTCCAGAGGTTTTCCGACGGACCTGCTCCGGGTTTCTTCATCGGAACCACCGCCGCGCCTGTTGAGAACCACCAGTTCCTCTCCGGGTACGATTCCCGTTTGCAGCTATGCTACGGCGATCCTCACGCTAATAACGGTAGACACGCGGCTCACAAAGGAAAGGGCAAGAACTGACGCCCGGGCCAATCCACATTTCTCCTACCTGGTAATTTTCTCCTTTATTTTTTTTTAAAGTTTTCAAAAACTGCATAATTATTTGGATTCGCCCTATTCAGATGGAATTTTAAATTTGAAAATTAATTTATTGGGTTTGAGAAAAAGGGGGCATTAATTGGGGAACACAGAAAAGAGTAGTAATTAATTAAATAAAAGTGGTGATACCTGCAAATAGGAGTCGACTGTTGTTTCCTGACTTCTAACATGGATAGATGGGGAAGACAGGTGTTGGTTTAGTGAAAGGTGCGCACTTTAGCGAATCCGGTGGAGGATACACATACACATTCAGTTTTGAGATTAATTTTGGATTGGATAAATGAGTATCTGCAGTTTTGTTAAATTAATTAATAAATTAATTGTGTCTCCATTTATCATGGCTTCCCCACCATTGGTCCGCCACAGATCTTAACACTTGTCACCCACCCCTCTTCTTAGGGTTTCTCTATATAACTAAACCATGAATGTACTCCATTAAGCAACGCACAGAGAGAGAGAGAGAGAGAGAGAGAGAGATTCATCATGTCCTATTAATTTTTTTTAATTTTTACATAGTTGGAAATTTAATTCTTTGAAATCTAAAGGATTTTTCGTTCCAAATTAAATTTGCCATAATTGATTTGGTTAGTAATTTACTTATTTAGCTGTACTTAGTTGTAATATTCACTGTAAATATGATAATGATATATAATTAAATTTAAGTAGTTAATTAAAATAATGATAAACTCCTGCTTATGCACTATTATTTTTATTTACAGTGAAAATATAAATTTAAACATGTGATCGTTTCTCATTATTTAGCTATATCATATTGTTAAACGAAGCGACATTTTTTTAATCCTTAATATAAGAGTGAAAAATGTCAAGATATTAGACTCCATTATTATTATTATTATTATTTTTATTTTTTTATTTTTTTTGCTGGGGGGGGGCGGGGGGCAAATACGGGTCATTAGGGTGTTTGGTCGAAGGTTTTGGGGTGAAAAACGAGTATGAAATGAAAAAAAAGGGTGTTTGCCTTTCTTCAGTAGTAGTGTTATGGTTTCATTTTCTAAGGAAAGGAATCCTCCACTCCTTGGTAATTTTGGTGGAATGATAGTCATTCTACCCAAAAATTGTAGTATTATTTATTCACTGGGAAAAAAAAAATTATTTAAACTTAATTTTTATTTATCGGTAATGTTAGTTGTTAGTAGTTAGAAGTTAGTTACACCAAGTTCCCAAACACTCAATAAACTCCTAGCCAACCTTATATCTCCTATCTCCAATTCGTTCCCAAAGGGAATCGAACCCGGGTCACTCACTCAAGTGAGGAGTCCGGTGGCCAGGTGAGTTAGCCCACCTGGTTTTTAAACTTAAAAATTATATAGTAATGTTTTTTTTATAATGTAAAATTCAATGAAAATCATTCTTATTATCAAACCAAATAATACAATTATGTGTAAGTTTTATATGAATATGGTTCATTATAAGTTTATTAAAAAGTTATTTTAAAGTATTAAATATTTGATTAAATATATTAAAATATTCATCTGGGGTATTAAAAGTTTGAGTTAATAAAATTTATAACATAATATCATTGATCCATATTTTTTAAACTTCTGGTAAAATTTTTAATGCTCATTAAATATTTGGTACTTTAAAACATTCATATGAACATCTTTTAATTTCTCACTATTTTTTATTCCTCTTCCTTGCAACAAACCAATCACCAACTCCTTTTTCTTGGCAAATGTAGATCATTTGTCTCTAAATCTGTAATTCTTTCAACTACTTCCGATGTTGGCAAAAGTTAAATGTCTAGCAGCCTACATTTGTCCAAAAAAAATTATTACTAAAAAAAAGAACATTTTTCCCTAATTTGCTATGTTTGTACTTGTATATAAATAATAAAATATATGTACACAAGTTATATATCCGGGTTTTTGTGGCTTATATATATGAGAGGATAATATAACTTCTAGAATAAGTCTCTTGTGCATCAGTTACACGGTGCAACTCTAGTTCATTTTTAAAAAGTTAAACAGTTTATAACTAAAAAGTTAAACAGTTTATTACTGAAAAGTGTATCTTTCATAGTTTAACTTTTCAGTAATAAACTGTTTAACTTTTTAAAAATAAACTTGAGTTGCACTGTGTAAATCCTAACTTCTAACTACACTTGTCATTTGTTTATGCAACCTCATAAATTTATACAAGAGCGTAAATGATTAGAAGATGTACATTTTTTTGTATCTGACCAGATTAGGATGAAATACACAGTAGATAGGGGAATTCGGAATACTTAAATCATTTCTCATTTTCTTTTGTGATAAAAATATCTAATTTTGACAAATGTTTGAAAACGAGAATAGATTAACATTTTATATTACAGAAGAAACTGAAGGGACATGTGACAATTAGAGTATTAGATTGTATCATATATCTAAATGATAAACAAGCTCTTCAATGATGAAAATATTCCTTTTTTTTTTCTGTGTGGTTAAGTCCTTAATGTGGTCTTAGAATTAAATAGTGTTTGCACGACATTTTGGTCATAAAGGTTAGGGGTATAGAGTTTTGTCTCAAACAATGCCTTCTGTCCATATGATTGGAATACATTTTATATGATTTTAATATGCCATCTGCTTTTGCTCCCCAATTTATTTCCTCCCTGAATCTCCTATTTTATTTTCTTATTTGTTTCAAGGTAATACCGGGATTTAATTTGTTGATGATGAATATAGTCAGGGACATATCTAGAATTTTTGCTTCAACAGGACAAAAATCTTTGTATTACAATAAAATACATATTTCTAATACAAGGGGATGACCTGATCTTATAAAATATAAATCTAATATATTCAAAATTTAAAACTATAAAATCCAAGCAATAGTTGTTCCTCATCCACTTAAATTCATTCGGCTATATAATGTTGTTTTGTTAGTTTTTAAAAGAAGTATTAATGAAGGTACCTTTTGCATGTAGAATTCCTGTTTGGGGGAAGATTTCAAATAGCCTAAACACATCAAATGCATTAATGTAGAAACAACTCTTTGATACAAGAAACTATGCATATATCAAATTGTGTCCTTAGTCATATAGGGAGAGACATTTCTTAGATTCATCAAACTTGATGTGTTTACAATATCCCTAGCTAGTTTTGTCATAATTGTTAGATGCTAATATAACTGGCCTCGAGATCAATCTCATCCATGCATGTTCTGGTGCGCAGGTGGAATGAAGATGCGCTATTTCTGAGAAGAGCATTTCGGGTATAGCTGTCTGTCTTACGTTATAATTGTTGGATTTGTTATTGTTTATTGAAGCCCATTTTGGTAGAACACTCTGGTTTTATTGCATTAGTATTATTGTTATTATCTATCGTGGAGTGTTTATTGCATTTGTGTGATTCTTCATCTTCCAATTTCTGTTTCTGACAATTTGTCCATATATTTGAGTGAGAAATGGAGAACTTGTTAAGAGTTTCTTACATTACATTTTCTCATCGTGTTATATGTGGAATTTGCAAGCACTTGTTCTCCTTTATTGATGATACTGAATCAATTAGTACCTGGCTTCATGTGCTGCTTATGTCTGTGTTATTAATTGTTGTGTATGAGAGAGACTGGGCACTAAGTAGACAATTTTCATGGCTTAAAGATACATTAATTAACCATCCTTGCATATCTGCATGTCATATAATTCTTATGTATGATAAGATGAACCGGATCCCACAATCAGAGACCACCTGCTTCATTGATGGAATTGAACTAGAAAATCACATTGTATCCCCTGTATGTGTTTATAGTTTTTTTTTTATATAGCTTTGTATGGTTGAATTTAATCTGGCTTTGCTCCATCATTTTAACCTTTTTCTTTTAGTATGAATTGAGAAAAGTGCTTTCTTTTTCAAAAAAAAAAAGTTAAGAGGCTTATCAGTCAAAAGAAAAAGGAAATAGACAACTATACCGGAGGTGAGGTTAACAATCTGCATGATTATGCTTGGTTACTTGATTGTGAAGGAGCTCAATCGAATAGTTTTCCCCCTTAGTTGGTTATTGCATCCTAGAGAATGTTGCGAAGGGTTGAAATTTTAAATTGATAATTAGATCCTTACTTTGTAGATTTGTAGTATGATTATGTAAGAATTCCGTACTCCTTGTTCTCCCATATTTTGTTAATAAATAAATATAAAGAAATTGCACAATCCTTTGTCCATTAAACATTTGCATTTTTTTTGTACGTAATTTAATGCAATATGTCAGAGGATATTTTTTGGTATTGTGAGATTCGTTTATAAATAAAGTGAATATTTTTTAATATATATACGGTATACTTTTCAAAAATATTTATTTTATTCATAAACGAATTTCACAATATCTCCAATTATCTTTTGATATATTATATTAAATCACGTATAAATAAAAGTGCATATTTTTATGGACTGGGAGAGTATTTATCTAAATTAAAGGAAATATCATCCATTTTCAACAAGAAACACAAGGCACACAATTTGAGAGTGTTAAATTAAATTTATTGGGAAGCAGGTGGGTCAGCTCCATTAATCCTAATTTATGGTGTGTTTTCATCCACCATGTTAGAATTGCTACTACTGTACAGGCTATTATATGTAGCAACCATAACAGCACATTTAATATTTTGCAAAAATATCTAACACTAGGAATTTAATTCTTCCTCGGTATATTTATAGCAACACCCTCGACTTTCACAACAATTTTCGAAATGTCGTATTCAAGACAGTAGTATTAATTTGTTAGAATTTCATCTTTAAATTTAATATTTGGGGGATGACATAGGTTTTAAAAAATATACTAGTATTTTATTATAAAATTGTTATGAATATTGTAAGAAATACAAAATTGTAGAGTGTGGGTAATAAAGTATAGAGGGAGGGAAGTACAATGAACATAAAATTTTTAATGAAGAGAATTCAAAAGAAAAATTGAAATATTAAGCTTATACGAGAATGCCCATTATATTGTACTTAAAATGGAGACAGGGGGAATATTACTGTTTTAAAAGAAAAATATTGCCAGTACTAGTTATTTTTACTAAAAGTACTAATGCAGGATCTAATTACACTCTACACATCAGAAATTATACTACTAAAAGGAGTGAGGCTCTATGCTGTAATTAGATAGAAGAAATTGATCCTAACAGATGCACAAGTTTAATGCCACATGAGGAAAACAAATTTTAGTAAAAGACAATTCATGTTTACCCATTGAAAAAAGATGGCACATAAGCATCATACCTACAATATTCACAAATGCATCACAGACATTGATTTAAAAGTCACAACTCTTAAACCATAATCCAGTTGCAAAGCATTCTTCTTATCATGTGTGTGGAGTTCGAAATGAATCATTATAGCTCATAATGAACCAACACCTGAAAATGCTGCTGTCATTACTCGGAGCAATATAAACTTGGCCGCCTACTCACTCAAGAAAAAACTTCCTACTCTTCTTTCCCTCATAGTATCATCCTCCAAATGGGCAGCAATTTTCCTGGAAGATCAATCGGGTTTCGAATAATGAGTGTCAGTATTGCAAAAGTGGATGTGGCGCATCAATGGGTCAAAACCAGCATGTTTATATAAAATAGAAACGAGGAGAACTTCACACAGCATAATGCAAATTGTCATTGTTCTAAAAGAAATAATCAGGAGGAAAAGAAAGGGCCAAGCAAAATAGCAGCTTAAAGAGATTCCTAACAAGCTGATAAAGAGAATTGATAGCACAAAAACTCGACACATTTCAAAGCGTGGGCAAAGTTCAAAATCAACAGACAATACTACATTACATGCCAGCTACATAGCGACTGTACCACAGTAAAATGAGTTCCAACTTCCAAGCAAGCTCACAGCAAATGACATTAGATAAAATTAGTACTCTTAAAGAGCACCTTAATGCACCACACAAAGATCAAATACCAAAAAAGTAGCTTGTGACATGACAATCGAATTATCTAGGCAGAAATAAGTTTAATCACGAACGACAAAATAACATGAACTCTGCAAGGGAAACCACTAGTGTTTATAAAATCAGGAAATTGTTGAAATCAGACTCCCAAAACTAGTCCGAACATGAAAGATTATTCACGATCAGCTTGACTGCATCAAACACAATCTATCACAAGGAACAGCACAATTCCTGATTTCAAGCATACCATACTAAACAATTCATTAATACTAGTGTGAACTAACTACTAGGAGCAACAAAAGTTCGAACAGCCACAAAGAGCACATAATTAATGTATATGATTACACTCAATAGACATATGAATGCATCAAAATGGTGACCACAAAGAAACAGCAACAGGGAATACAATATGATGTTGTTTCCTTGACATGTTCTTTATTCACTAATACTCCTAATTAACAGGTCTTGAAACTAATAATAAATTTGTTAAAGAATTGACAATGACATCAAAATCAAGATTACCTCAACAGCTGTTTATTCATTGTCAAAGCACCGTCTCAAAAAGAGTTCATCTCGAGGCAATATGTTCTCCTCTTCACCAACATCCTAGCAGCAGTACCAAATGGTTCTTCAAAGGCCGATGCAACCCAACCCCCTTCAGAACCCACCACCTCCTTCTTAGGCTGCTCACTGGGCCTGATTGCAACCAAAGTTGCCCCTTTTAACACCATCCCATTTGGCAACTCTAGATAAGGTGCATACCACAACCTCATATTAAGAGCCGGAACCAGTGTTCTCTTTGATGCTGATGATGCCGACAAAGGCTTCACTCTCAGCTCCTCCAATTGCTCTTTATTCATAGACAACACCCCCTGTCCATCAGAATCCGTTAAAACCAAGTTCTCGAGCGTCTTATGCTCTGCAATTATAGGCTGCAGCAGATAATGCCTGGCTGAGGCTGCGATCAACGAGCTTATAGTCCAAACAACCCTCAACTTCAGGCCTCCGTTTGTGTAAAACGATTCGGGTATGCTGCCATTATCATTCTCAGCTGCATTTGTGTTGTTATCGTAATTACTGCAAGTGCCCAAGCAATTGTAATTATTATTTGTGTTCTGAACGACACTAGAAGCTCCGAGAATAACACAACTATCAAGTGTAGAGCCAAAATCCGCCTTCCACTTAAGCAGAACACCCTCATCAATACCTAATTCACCAGTGGGAAGTTCTATCCTGAGGAGCTTGATTTCATTAAAATTCTCTAGAACTTGAGTGGGAGAATGGTGGGTGACCGTGCTTTGCTCAGCGTCAGAGTAAAGATCATCAGAGAGAGGAAGGCGACGGGTTGAAGGAATGATAAGCTGAGAGAGGGATTGCAAGGGTCTCAAGAGGCCGGAGAAGAAGATTCTGAAGAGGGAGGAGATTGGGTGGCGGGACTTATCAGAGGCAGCGGAAGCGGCGGCGGATGAAGAAGCGTTGGCGGAAGAATCTTCGTCGGAAATAACGCAGTCGACGCGGACGAGAACGTTGTCAACTTGGGGAACGAGAGAGTGGAATCGCCTCGAGACAACACAGCATCGGCCCAAGGCCTTGACATCGCCGATTTTGTTGAAGATGAAGAGGATTAAGGAATCCGGAAGATGGTCAAAGTGGTCGATTGGTTCGGGGTGGATTCTGTAGCACAGATCTGGTCGAGTTGAAGCCATTAATTGAGCAGCAGTACACCCTTTCCAGCTGAATACTTCAACAATTAGACGCAAATACACCAACAAGTATTAATCAATATACTCCATGGATCTGAAAAAAGATTTTCCAAAGAAGATGAATAGTTAATTTTAGAGCATCACGGCGTTTGTGTGTGATGAATTGGGGGAGATGAGAGGATGAATGAGACGAAGGGTTGCAGCAGCAGCAGCAGCAGCAGCACAAATTCTTGCAAAGAGTCGGTAAATCAGGGGAAAACGATAGACAATATTATTATACGTATACGTATAAATAAATATTTAATTAAAGAAAACCAAATGGAAATATATATATAAAAATTAATGGAAATCAAGGGATATTGTTCACCTTCCTCATTCGCTCATCTAGTTTGTTTTATGATATGATTGCCTCTGCAGATTGAAATTTGGAATCCAATGGAATCGAGTGCTGTGCTGCTGTTAATTTCGATTTAATTTTATTAATTAATTAATTGTGGCGGAGCAGATTTATAATTTATTTATTTATTTATTGAAATAGTATTACCACTGCACTGCACTGCACTGCACTAGTGTTGTAGAAAGAAAATTTATTGAAAGGAATATTAAATTGATGAAGGATCAATCAAGGGATAATATAAAGAAGAATTTAAGAAGGGTTGAACTGTAATTTCGGTTACTGCGTTTCAGTTTAGTGGTTAGGCTCTAGGGCAGGGCAGGGCAGGCCTACTCTAGCCTCATTACATACTTTCATATTGTCAACAGTTGACAGTGACACTAATAACCCCCACCCAATTTAATCTACACTTCACGGTCTAAAGTTATCCACAAATTTTTCCCCAATTTTTCTTTTTCAAAATATTGTATAAGTCATTTTTATAATAAATCTTATGATAAATTACTTCTAAATATGATAATTTATCTAAAATTGATCAATCTCTACTCAATTAGACTCTCGGATGATATTTTGTGAATCCACTGCTTAAGTTTAAGGCGTGATTGATGATGGTGAATTGATTGAGTTCAAGGTGTGATTTATAATGTCGGACTGATGAAATTCAAGGCGTGATTGATGACGGCGAACTAACTAAGCTCAAGGCATGATTGATTGAGTTGAGGCGAGATTTTCTTCTATTTATATTCTTTCTTTTCTTTTTTTCGGTTTTTTTGATGTTGTTTATGTTTTTTTTTTTCGATTTTTTTTTGATGTTATATATGTTTTCTAAGCTGACAGTGATGAGGGTGTTTTATATATGAGATAATGTATATGTGGTTGGTGCAGTAATCATATTTTCAAGTTTGGGGGTGGAATTTGTACTACATCTAGTTTATTGCAATTAAAAGATTGTTATAATTAAGGTTGATATCGATGAAAATATCAAATATTGATATCAGTAAATTTAAAAAATTATAAAAATTTAAGAACAAACATATAATATATAAATATTTTTTTAAAAAATTGTACAAATTTAAGAACAAACATATAATACATTATTTTTTTAATTTTTTTCAAAATTATTCGATATTGTTTCGATATTTGATTTAAATTATGAAAAAAAATAAGCAATATTGATATTATAGATCAATATTTAGTTATTTACCGATATTTTATATTTTTTTAAATGGATATTTTGAAAATATTGTTTCTTTCCAATATGATATTAATGACTACAAAAAATGGATATACTAAGAATATATCGCAATATTTTCATTCTTAATTGGGATCTAGAAATTCACTGTATGCCAAGCTAAATACTAACAGAAACCATTTTAGATTGTTTTTATATGCGATTTAATTGCTGGAATGTTGATTATGATTATTTTACAGGTTGTTTCCCTTATTATTTTGATTTAATTGCTAGAATATTTTGTGGATTTCTTGTGCCTAATTGCTTCCTACTTTATTTTCTTTCCTCCTATTAAGTATGCCACGTACAAAGGCTCGTGAGCAATGAAACTATCACATTGAATATTATTGTAAACGATTGCGAGATACTCCCATAATGCATATTAAAAAAATAATATTTCCTCCGTCCCATATAAACTTGCAAGTTTTTCTTTTAGGAACGTCCAAAGGAACTTGCAGACAAAAAAAAAAATCATTTTATAAACTTCACCCTCACAATATCTACATATTTACACAAAATGTCATTACTTTTTCACATTTTGGGCCCACATTACACTCAATCCAACTAACTTTTCACTTTTTACATAAAATTTTACCAAATTAACCCTCAAAACACTATTTTTTTTACTTTATTCTACTTTCTCCTTAATTTGTCTGCCCATCTGATTAGGGTCATATTTGTATCAATTTGTGTCCATTTTTAGATGAATTTCTAAAAATTTGTATGCATTTAAGATCTTAATGGCAATCTATTTTGATTTTATTATTCATTTAATTAATTGAGTAAAAAAAATAAATTTTATTTATTTATTTGACTATTTAATTAATGAGTATAAAATTAAAATGTTGAGAGACTAAGAGTAAGCTTGTTTTGGGATTAAGGGAGTCGTGGGAAGTCATAACTTTGAATCCTGAAATGTGAAAACCTTAATGAATAGTAAAAGTGTGTGTTTGTTTTGGAATTTTAGTAAGGTAGAATATTACTTTATGTCAAATCAAAATGTGATAATGATTTATTTTATAGGTATAATAATAGGTATAATAGATATTTTATGAGTGTTGTGTTGGAAATAATAATAATAGGTTTAATAGGTATTTTTAGGTGTGGATTGAGTTTGGAATGTGAAATCCGGATGTTACATCCCAAACTCGTATAGAGACGTGATCACAAAATTCTACGTCCATCCGGGCTAGTCCCAAAACAAACATGCCCTAATAATTGATTCGGCGGCAATTTTGCAGTATATATTGGAATAGAAACTTGGCATTGTGGGACCAAAGAAATGCCTCTGCTATACCCCCACTCTACGCACAACAAACCACCAGGCGTGACCAATTGAAACTCTGCAACAACCATTTCATTCAACACTAGCCGACTGAAACCACATCTCAGTTTCGCAGTTGCCAAATCAACACCACTGCAACTGCCCGTTTCACGCCTACCTCCGTCGTATCTCCACCAGCCGTCGTCCCTCGAAACACGCCGGAAACCTCTCAACTCACAACCTCGCGCACAACCGTCGCGCCGCCGCGACTGAAGTCGTCGCCTCCGTTCGCTGTACACCCAATCCTACAGAAACCGCTCAAGGTCCAGTTCGCCGGAATCCATGGAATCGCGTCTCATCCGACGCTCATCTTTGCCTCACCAACCGCCGTCCCTGTTCTCGATAGAGTCCAAGCAGCACGTCGACGACCATAGCCCTGCCACCGGAATCAATTCCGCCACCATCTTCATCTCTCAGTCGCTGCTCCAAATCCGCAACCTACGCAAGCGCCGGAGTCGTCCATTGCTACCGTCAATCGACCGGAATCACGCCAACACCAGTCTCTCCGTCGCCAATCTGAAATCTATTCCAAGGCCGCTCCCCTGTTCTCACCTACACCACTGATGCCGTACACACCTCTATCGGTAAGGGGAATGATTGATTTGGGCCCAAGATTGCATTTAATTATTTGGGCCCAACTCTTTTACTAATCACGGCCCATTTGCTTATTCAAGAGGGAGTATATATATTCACGAAGTTTTGCCTTGAGAAAAAATACGCTTCAGTAGTTTAGGAATTAGGGCAGTAGGTAGAAGGCAACAGTTGAGATTAATTTTGTGGTTGTTTACGTACTCGAGGTTTTAGGGATTAGAACAATTACTTTTGGTTTGATTATTTAATTCTTGTTCAGAAATTTTTGAGATTATTTATTATTAAGGGTTTGATACTTAGTTTTTCAGTTTTATTCATTTGGATTAGAAGTACTTTTTATGTTTTATTGTTTGAATGATTATTTAGGTTTTATGCAAGTTATTAATTCAATTATCAAGGGTAGTATTTTTAGAGTTATTAATTTATTTATATTTCTTGTGATGATGTCTTTTGTTTCAAGTATTTTTATTATGATCTTCTTCAATGTTAGATTTATTTATGATTGTCTCATTTATTCACGTTATGTCTTTTGTCTCAATTAGTTTTAGTAATTCTAGTCTCATTTTTAGTTCAGTTATGTTAACTTGAATTATGCTCGTTATCTCAATTAGTTCTTTTAATTCACGAGTTATGAGTTAGGTTTGTTGCTTTGGGTGGAATACACCCGAAGCAGACACATTTAATTTAGATTCTTAGCTTGCTTTATTTTATTTCTGCTTCATTCGGTAGTAGTAGATAGAAATTAAATTTGTCATTTCATTCTTGATTATTTTATTCCATAACTCACACACACATCTTAGGATTAGATTGTCTCATTGCTTCCCGTGGATTCGATATTTTATAACTTGATCAGCTTACCACTATACGATCCTATACACTTGTAGGAAAGTGCATTTGTGTGAGAACACAAACCGCTAGTCAAGTTTCTTCCTTGCAAATTGCTCTGGGACGGAGGAAGTAATAATAAAATTTAAAAAATACTCTCTCCGTCCCGCTATAAGTTGCTCGTTGCTTTTGGGCACACGAATTAAGGTAAAAGTGAAAAAGTATAAGTGATGTGATGGAAAAAATAAAAAAATATAAGTGATGTGATGGAGAAAAGTGAAAAAGTAATGACAATAGTGTAAAAAATATTGAAAATAATAATAAAAAAGAAAATAGTAGTTTCCAAAAAAAAGTTAAAAATCAATGAGCAATATATAGTGGGACGGACAAAAATAACAACATGAACTTATAGTGGGACGGAAGGAGTAATATTTTAATGAGTAATTTAGTAAAATTATATGTAAAAAATAAAGAAATTAGTTGAATTGAATGTAATGTGGGCCTAAAAAATGAAAAATTAATGATATTTTATATAAATATCTAAATATTGTCAAAGTGGAATTTATGAATATATTTTTTTTCGAATCTACAAATTCTCGTGGAACGCTCCAAGAAGAGAAATCTACAAAAATTTATAAGACTGAAAAAGTATAAATTTTATTATAGTCTGCAAAAATTTATAAGACCGAAAAAGTATAAATTTTATTATAACAAGTAGGGTCACGCTCCATTTGGATTGAAGAATTTGAGATTAAAATAGAAAACATATATTAGCAAAGCATTTTGTGATATTTTGGATTGAAGGGTTTTCATTCAACTAGCAGCTACCCACAACCAGCATCCTTCAAACTATAGAACCAACACCAGAAAATCATATCATCTCAATCTGTATTGGAAACAATAGACTATCTTGTTCAAACAGATGCACAAGGTTCAATCACAACGAAATACGATAAAAGATTTATAAAAAAAAAAAACAAAAAAACTAAACTAAACTAAGTAGAGCCATTTTCATGTTTATTCACCAATCACCATACTGTTTTGATCTTTAATGTGACCCTTTAAAAAGGATAGACAGCACATAAGCATCCATCCTCTCATACCTACAATATTCACAGATACATAACTAACAGACATGATAGAAAAAGTCAATTGAAAGGTCAATGACTCCCAACTCTTACAGCATAGCAATAGCATATTCCAGTTGCTTCTTTTAAAAGCATATTATGTGTATGGGTATTGAAAATGATATCATTAAAGCTCATAATGAACCAACACCTGACAATGCAAGCAATGTAAACTTGGCAGCCGGCTACTCACTTGCACCTCTCTGTGCTCAGCGAAAAAACTTTCTACTTCGTGCTTTAGATCCATTCTCCATTTCTTAAAAATCGGCAATTTTCCTGCAAAAAAATCGGCAATTTTCCTGCAAGATACATCGATATTAAAAGAATTAAGGAAAACTTAATTAAAGAAAGAAAATCATAAAGAAATGTCAATATTGCAACAATGTGTCAAAACCAGAATGTGCAAACAGCAAATAGAAAAAACGACCCTTCTTTAAAGAGAAGAGGATAGTAGCACACACCACAAAGATCATTTTTATTAAAAGTACAGGGAAAAAGAAAAGGGTGAGGCAAAGACACAGTTTATTGATGATTACAGTATGTTTATAAAGATTTATTGAAACAGGAGAGCATGCAACCCCCCGGCCCGGTATATCATGAAGGAAATTGAGTCTCATTACCCTGTCCAAAGTATGATGAAGGTGCATTGATCGTCTTTTATTCTCAGTAACCCCCATAATTACCTCACATTCTTTCTCATTATAATTCCCACTGAAGAATTTGAATCAAGCACCACTTAAGTTAGGTCAACTCAATACATTTCATATCCAATGCATAATCAAAATCACAAAAGTTTCCTTCATGATATGCCAGGTACATAATGACTATCACAAAAAAAATGAGTTCTGATCCAGCTCTCGTGGCAACTGAAAGTAGATAAATCTAGTTTTTATGTGTATTTTTAAAAAGAGCCCCTTAAAACTCCACCAGATGAGACAAGAATCAAACAAGTAGCTTGTGATGCGACAAGTACATCAACTGGGCAGGAATAAGATTAACCAGGAACTAAAAGAATAACAGGAAATGTAAATAGTTGCAAGAGAAACAATTTGGGTTTATAAAAATCAGGGTATCATCGAAATTAGGCTGACAGAACTACTCAGGATATGAAATATTGAGAATACAATTGTGGACGTACTGCAACAAACACAATCTTCCATGGACTATAATTTGCAAAAGTTTACGTAATTTGTGTCTTATAGTTAAAAGGATCTTAGTTCACCGAGTCACATTCATTTTAAGGCATATACCATTCAAATCAATTCGTCAATACTGAAAGACTAATGTGAACTAACTACTAGGAGCAATTAATGACCAGCATACTGAGCAAACAATCGATGGACATGACAATAAACATATGAATGCATCAAACAGTGGACACAAAGAACATAGCAAAAAAGAACACACTATTATGCTATTCCCTTCACCAGTTCCATTTTAACCAAACATAAGTTGTTAAGAAGAGAGATCAAATCAAGAATACCTCAACATCTGTTTATTCATTGTGAAACAAGCACCATTTCAAAAAGAGTTCATCTCCAGGCAATAAGTTCTCCTCTTCACCAACATCCTAGCAGCAGTCCCAAATGGCTCCTCAAAGGCCGATGCAACCCAATTCCCTTCAGAACCCACCACCTCCTTCTTCGGCTGCTCACTGGGCCTGATTGCAACCAGAGTCGCCCCTTTTAACACAACCCCATTTGGCAACTCCAGTTGAGGAGCATACCACAACCTCATATTAAGAGCAGGAACTAGAGTTCTCTTTGATGCTGATGATGCCGACAAAGGCTTCACTCTCAGCTCTTCCAACTGCTCTCTGTTCATAGACAGCACCCCCTGTCCATCTGCATCCGTTAAAATCAACTTCTCTAGAGTCTTATGCTCCGCTATTATAGGCTGCAACAGATAATGCCTCGCTGAGGCTGCTATCAACGAGCTAATAGTCCAAACAACCCTCAACTTCAGGCCTCCGTTTGTGTAGAAAGATTCTGGTATACTACCATTGTCATTCTCAGCAACATTCGGAGGATTGTTGTCGTAATTATTGCAAGTGCTCGAGCAATTATTGTAACTATTGGTGTTGTGAACGACACTGGAAGCTCCGAGAATAACACAACTATCAAGTGTTGAGCCAAAATTCGCCTTCCATCTAAGCAAAACACCCTCATCAATCCCTAATTCCCCAGTGGGAAGTTCTATCCTGAGGAGCTTGATTTCATTAAAATTCTTTAAAACTTGAGTGGGAGAATGGTGGGTGACCGTGTTTTGGTCAGCGTCACAGTCGAGATCATCAGAGAGAGGAAGGCGACGGGTTGAAGGAATGATAAGTTGAGAGAGGGATTGCAAGGGTTTGAAGAGCCCGGAGAAGAAGATTCTGAAGAGGGAGGAGATTGGGTGGCGGGACTTGTCAGAGGCGGCAGAAGCGGCCGTAGATGAAGAAGAGTTAGCGGAAGAATCTTCGTCGGAGATAACGCAGTCGACGCGAACCACAACGTTATCGACTTGGGGAACGAGAGAGTGGAATCGCCTGGAAACGACAGTGCATCGACCCAACGCCTTGACATCGCCGATTTTGTTGAAAATCAACAAGATTAAGGAATCTGGAAGACGATCGAAGTGGTCAATTGGTTCGGGGTGGATTCTGTAGCACAGATCTGCTCGATTCGAACCCATTCTTCAGCAACAGTATACACTCCCTTCCAGCAAATTCACAGCAATCACACAAAGAATCAAAAGGAAATCACAAGTCTGGGGGAGCAAGATCTCAGGAAAGAAAGAGCTCAACAAACTGGATCTGAAAGAAGAGATTGCGTCGTAGTTAAATGTGTGAGGTTTGGGTGGCGAATTGGGGAATAAGACGAAGGAGGAGAGTGGTGGTGTGTGTGTGTGTGGAGGAGAAGGGAAACACGGTTGGTATGTGTCGTCTCGTCTCGTCTGTGTGTTATTGCCTTCTTCCTTTTCTCCCCTCTTGCAGTTGACGGTAAATCCGGGACTCGTGACTGATTGACAGTCGAGCACAAAAAAACGACATTATATTTTTATTATTTATTTTCTTTTTAATCTAATCTCTTAATTTAGTTTTCCCCCCAACTAACTAGAAAATAATTTAAATTTAATAATATTGTTAATTAATTATTTTTTCCGATATATTTATAAATAGTTTGTTCTCTCTCACCTCCTGTTGGGGTAATAAATTGATAATTGATAAGAAAAGGTGGGCAGAAAATGGAAGTCGCAATCAAGGGATTATGTAGAAGATAGAGTAGTTAGTTAGTTCATGAGCCACCAAAAGAATGAATTCCAATTTTCAATTATTTTGGGGCTGAAATGGTCATTTTGGATGGTGGGCCCACTCCAGTTTAATGGTTAGCCTCTACCTGATAATATTCTTTAATTAATTAATTAAATAAATAATAATATGATTAAATTAATCGTAATTACTACAAGTCAAAAAAAGGGAATATTTTGATAGGAAAAGTAGGGGAGACAAGTACGAAAGATTCCACACCTTGTGATTTACCTTGCTTGGATTTTACTCCTGTGTTTCAGTTTTAGTAGTAGTAATAACTAAGCTATCATTATCTGCTGCTTCCATATATATTATGCTTTATTTGCAGGAAAAATAAATTAATTAATAATCTTGAGTTGTGTGTCATGAATGAAATTGTTGATATATATACTGTCTAACTCTTATTAAATTATTTCATCGTTGTTGTATTAAGTTTGAATGCTGTGTCAATAATATGTTGAAGTTACTTGACGTTTTAATGTTATTATTGTTATTGGTGAATGTGACAATATATAGTTAGCTTTGAGAATGAATTTTAACCAAACTCATTTTATGGTGTTGTGATAATGGATTTAGACACTGGGCCAGTTAGATGCCAATTAAACTTGGCTTCCGTAGGTGAGACGAGGGGGTTAACTTAATCAACTACTCCATCATCTGGCTCATAGGAATTTGCATTTTTTTTTTATTTGGATATTCCACATAAATTTGTACACTACTAAAAAAATTATTGATTTACGTGTACACTCACAAACTTATGCACATATTTACCCATATGCCACTATTTTATATAAAACATATTTTCCTTAAAAAATGTGTCGTCCCGTAAAATGCAAATTCCTACGAGGGAGTATTATAATTCATCAATATGTGTAAAATTACTCCCAAAAATAAATATATGTAAAAGTACTAGCTCATGAATACATACATGTGTATTTTGGATAACTGAGATCTGTGTTTTATGTACAATATCTGCAAATGTAGGATAATTTTTTTATAAGGAAAATTCATTTATAAATTATTGGAGGACAATTGAATGTGAATTAGTCCAAATAGGATTCAATATATCGCGTGTGAATTATATTTGTTCTACATTTATTAAATTTATGTGTATATAAATGCAGGACACTATATTTTTAACTTTTAAGCAATTCGTGTGATTTTTTCGGTCTTTCAATTTCGCATTAATATGATATTGTCCATTTTTAGATGAATCCACATAAATTTAAGTTTTGCATTTTTCCTAATGGCCTCATACCTTCTACATCCTTAAATTCTCATGACCCTTTCTTATTTTTAGAATACGATCCGCTTAAAAAGTATGATTCCTGCACATTTAGAATATGATCAAAATAACCTATTCAACTTAAAAATGAATTTAGATAATTTTATAGTTCAAAATAAATACAACAACTATTGTGCATATCTTATAATAGGAAGAAGGTTGAAGTTGTATAAAATGATGATTAACTAGATACATTTTTAATAATAGTTTTAAAAATATACTGCTGCATTATAATATGAAGAAGGTTAAAGTTTGATTGTTTTGGTGAATAAAAGAGGTGTTGGTTGGCAAGTAGTCCCATATGATATCACCTGCATTTCATCTGTTTCCAAAGCGAATTAATACGACGGTGGGTTGGAAATTTACTTTTAAACCCAATAATTGAATTATAAATTTGATCTCACAAATTACGCTTCCTTAAATAATTAATTATAATTTAGCACGTACAAATACTTATTTCGTCATATATACATCATAAATAAATTATAATAGTAATTTTAATTATTTTAATATGGGACAGATCACTACTGCTTAATTAGAAGTCCCATAATTGTAGTGAAGTGCATTAAATTATTATCTAGGTGATGCATTACAACTTGTCAAGGTCCACTATATAACAACTGTATATATGTATTTCTGGATCTATAAATTAAGTTATAAATTAAATATTCCAAGGATATATATATATATAATTAGATAAAAATACTGGAAATGATTAATATTAATAATACCCCCACACGCACGGCACACGTAAGTTGCATTATAAGTTAGGGAGTTGTAGAGTGTAATTAATGTAATGCCTATTCATTAAACTTAAGAATGAAAGAAAGAGCTGCCACGAAGGTTCAATTAAGCTCATCGAATCACATGGTATCACAAAAATAACATGTCAACTATTATTGCACCATCATTTTTTTTTCAATAATAATAATAGTAATAATAATAATATATCATTGTAACTAATAATGAATTGTGGTATTCCCAAGAATTAAATGCATGAGAAAAAAATTACAGTACAATCCCAAGTTTTAATTTATGAAGATTAGATTTTTTTGCCATACTGCATACACTTTAGGAAGTGGGTTCCTCTGTTTACCCACGTAAAAATTGTATGTGATATTTCGTCATTTTTTACATAGAAATTGAGTTAGGTGGCCATCGACCGATCAATTTTTTTTTGTAAAATGGGCTCTTCTAGGCATTTTGAGGGTCTAGGTGTCTCCTTCTACATCGGTTAACGAATTTCTTTTATCTTTTTACATTTTTTATTGTTCAATTTATTAAAAAAATTAAAACGTAAACATTAAAACTAAAAATAAAAGATAAACGGATAAATAGTGCAAATGACCTGTTTTTGTAATTGTCTACATTTGAGCCTACCACTCGTCATCGTCCTCCCATTGATTGTGATATATATATATATATATATATATATAAATCTTGTTAAAAAAGTTATACATATAAATCTTGTATGTAGGTAAATTTGGACAAAAGTTATATATATATATTGTTGATAGAATTTACTAATCGTGTTTGTTATGTGGCTAGTTATATCGGATTAATTCTACCAAACAATAATCGAAGGGTTTCATGTTCTTGGATATAATATAGAGAGAGAGAGAGAGATGAGAGCTTGGAGAGAGAAAATATTGTGTAGGAAATGTATTAATTATATTGAATTGTTACAAGAGACATGTTATTTATAGGTATGCGAGAGTGAGGCGGCACCTTACGAGCCTATTTGGCTTCCGGTGTTGACGAAGGTTCCACACCTTCGTCTTAGTCCCTCACACTGCTCCCCATACCGTGCCTCGTCCTACTACTATGTCTTAGACTAGATGAGTCTCGTTAAAAACCTTGCCGTAAACCACCCTTGTGGACAAACCGGACGGAGGGAAAAAGAGCGCAACCATCGGGATCTAGCAGGCTACGGGTCGAGCTCTTAGGTGAGCTCCAAGGCGAGCTTTGACGCCTTGTGTCCATAGGACCATGTGAAGGTGAGCGGGTCTCGAGACCTCGGCGAGCTCTCTTGCCAACCTCCTTTCCCAGGTGGGGCTAGGCGCCTTAGCGAGCTCACTTGTTCGCAGGATGGCTGAGATCGGCCTCTCGGCCCCCTCCCGAGGTATGTTGGCGACCTTCCCAGCCTTAGGTCGCTTAATCCTCTAATCCTGCTCAAGTAGCTCGCCCGTCAACATATATATATATATATATATATATATATATATTTGATTGAAAATTAATTGATAGATTATTTATTATGGACTATCTACATGCACAAAATTTATACTCAAATGTTTTTTTCACACAAACATTAAGAAAAAATAATAAAATATTTTATAAAATAAGATAATTGATGTGAACAAAAATGATTGATGTGATTATAAAGTTAATGATATAAATATAATTTAAGTTATAGTCACATTGTATAATATAATAAAATGATGATTTCATAAAAGGAATGTGTACATTTGGTTGTGGATAGATAAATAAAGCAAGTGAATACAAATTTCATGGTTAGAGAGAGTATTTTTCTTTTAATATACAACCGTATTTAATTATTTGAGATTTTTTTTTTTTTTTTTACACAAGAGATGATTATTAATCATAGTGAAATTTGAACTACTATATATGGAAAAGTAAAAGTCTTGATGTCAATTATTCCATTGGTGGGATTATAAAATTACAAGGTTATGTCAATTTGTTGGACTAGCTATTATGAATTTCTACACTTTTTTCTTTGTGATACTCAAATATCATAAATATGTAGTACAAAAATACTACATTTGATACATGAAACTTTCTTATGCTACACTTTTTCATATTTAGAATGCACAACTTTAAAGGCAAGAATTCATCACAATATATATGAGATGAAATTGACTTATATACTAACACACTTGTTACACAAAGAAAGGGTGAAATGTACTATCAAGTAAAAAAAAAATCACTTCATGTACAGATAAGTATCATATATATACATTGAGAATCATTGGATTGCATACCCACACGCATCATCGTCATCATGTGTAAAATCCTCTTGTACGAGAGAGGGAATTCATTTTCATGTAAAAAATGGACAAATGGATATTCAATTTGATAACTCATGACTAGTCAGCTGGACTTAATAATAACAACATGCATTCTACATGAAGTCGATTGGCAATACACAATATGTCCAAATTAGCAGCAACTACAAAAGCTTATCAAACATACAATTTTTCATAATTCTGCTAAAAGTTTAGAATTTTATAATTGTTTTTAATAACTGATTGGTTAACTCGCGAATAATTCTAAATTATTAATGTGTAATTCCATATAAATGGTTGGGTATACTTTATACCTTTGATCCAATGAAATTTTTCATTACAAAAAAAGTACAAATCTTCCTTAGTGCATTGCAATTTAATACCACTTTATGTAGAGAAGATGAGTATGATTTGCACTTAATTTAATTAGTATATATTTTGTCCCTCTATTTATTAAATAAGATCTTTTTCTTGTAGATAAATTAAACAGAACATGGGATTAAAAAATGTGTGCAATTATGGCAATGTATCCTGCGTAGGTATCAGTTAACATGTGCAATTGTGCTAACCTTAGATCTAGGATCATATTTCTTTTGTAATAAAATTAAGGTCGAACACACACACCACACGTTACCCATGTTTTCATGTTTATGTCTTATTCTTTTCCTTTTTTTTATATATATTTTTAATTACTCTTTTTGGGAGGGTCTTTGGAAAATCCAAAATTTCACAGTTTTCAAGTGGAGATCAATCGAGCATGCAATGCCGTGCAATCCGTACTAAAAAAATAGAATCTTACATTGCATGAAAAGTTTCACTCATCAATGTATATAATTATAATTATAATTATAACTATGATTATTGAATAATTTTTTCCTTTCTAAATATGATTATATTTTTTTCTTTCAAAACTATAGGATGAATTAGCAAGTCTTGTATACATATGATTTAATTATATACTTTAGATATATTAATGGGTAGGTCTCTTGTGAACTCGAGTCCACATGACTCGTATCACTGTTATATATAATCACCATTGTTGTTACTCATACATATATAATATCACGATTATAAAAGTATGCTTAATTTTTTAAATAAGTGATAGTGTATATACATAATAATGACAGTATACATGACAGTGATAATTGATAAATCTGAATTCACCGTATACTCGAGTTCATACAAGTTTTTATCCATATTAATTTGTAAGTTTCATTTTACATTAGTCAAGTCTAACCTACACACTTCATTTGTATGAGCCTACTCAATTTATTTTTGCTTAAAATGCTCAAGATTTACGAATTTTCTCAGTAACTAATGAGACCTTGAACGGATCTAATTAATTAATTTAAAAAACTGTGGATTAATTTTCTTACTTTGGTGGAGTGGATGAACTACTTGGATAATGTATGTGAACCAATTTTTTAAGCTAACGCAAAGAAAGTGATAAATTTTGGCTTTTTTTTTTTTCCTTTCAACAGATTTAATTTAATAATAAAGAGTAGAGGTGTAGAGAATTAATTAAAATCTGAAATTTTACCATAATTGAGGAATTAACCAAAGTTTTGAAAATGTTATGGATTTGGAAATAGGAATGCAAGAATTGAAGCGATCGAGTGTTTCAATCCGTGGGAATTAGAATTTTAGATCCATTAAAATCACTAAAAAATTAATTTAAATTAAAAGTAAGAGTTTTAAATTCAAATGCAAAACAATAGTATTATATACTCTCCGTCCCAATTTTTTTTTACCCTTTGGAACATTCCAATTCTTTTTTCCTATCTTAAAAAGGAAATAATTTACATTCATAAAAGTCAATAAAATATATTTTTAATATTTTATAAATTAATTTCATACTAATATATTCAACTTTTATCTTAATCCGTGTGCCAGATCCGAAGGGAGGGAGTATGATTTAACGTTGAACCTCACATACTTAAAGCTAAAGAGAGAGTTAATTTATTAGATCATGTGCAGCAAGAAAATGAAAAAGTAAAAATGTCTACCTCAAAAATAAATCCATCTTTATCGTCATAAATTTAGGCTTGTCTTTTAGGTCGGGAATAATCATATATCATATAATGGTCCATAAAAAAATGTTGCACCACACCACTATGCTAATTATCATCATAATTTTCAGCTTGTTACAATACAAATCTCGAAAACGACTTTTAGAAATTCATCATAACATAAAGACGAATCCATCCCCACAACCCCATTCAATGCCAATCAATATAAATATATATATATATATATATATATATATAGTTTTATTTATTGCAAAAACGAAGTCTCTCTCTTTCTAGAGGATGTTAATGCTCGTGTAACACCAAATATGATTAAATAGAATATTATAATATTTGAATACGGGTAAAAGTATGTCATCCACATCAGTTCAATATTATTAACATGTATTTAGCAGATTTAGAAACTAGTAGTTGGTAGAATATTAGGGTAAAGTTAGCAATTTTTTAAGGTCTAAAGATGACTCCGACTGATTAATTCACGATATAGACAGTGGTGTTCTAACTGTTTAATCTATTCAACTATATTAAAATTTAAAATATTTGTTTAGAGAAAGTGAGAACGAGGTATTTTATAAATATATACATGAATTAAAATATGTTACACACCCAAATTAGTATACACACTCTATTAAAATAAAAAATAAGTCTCTTATGCATCAAGTGCACCGTGTAATGCAAGTGTATTTTTTAAAAATTACATAAAATGCTACTAAAAAGTCAAATATATTATTAATGAAAAATGTAATTTTAAAAATATATTTTTCAATAATAATACATACAATTTTTCAATAATAATTAATACTACAATTTTTTATAAATACACTAAAATTATACGGTGTACCTGATACACACAAGATTAAAACTAAAATAAAAATATTATTAATCTACCTAGCTTATTGTATACATCCTACCATTGAATATTCTACCCACCTTCAAAACAAAACAAAACAAAACAAAACAAAGCAAATAATTTATTTTTCAATATTACATATTAATTATAAGTGTCTGTGAATAGCATGGTGCAATATTATATATATGCATTACTATATATGCTTAATGATAATCAATTATTTTGATGATGTTTGGTTTAAAAATTCTACAATAAAAACGAGAGTGAAAATAAATATTAGTGATCAATGAGATAAAAGATGTATACATCATTATTTTTTCTCTTAAATAAGATGATGATTATTCCATTTAATTACATTTCTTACATATATTCTTATAATTATTCTCCTCAATCAATTCCTCATGTTACAACCAACAATATTTGTTGTTGTCTATTTTTTCAAAATATAACACAATACTTGTGATATAATCATCACTAAGGTATGTGTTCATTCAATGGTAAAAATTGTGTATGAAATATTTGATTAGGTGTATCAAAAAAATTGACTAAGTGTATAAAAAATTTCATTAGAAGTATAAAAAATCTGGGTCAATATATGATATTATGTTATATTTATTGCAAAGTTTATAGACCCAACTTTTGATACTCCTGATAAATATTTTAATACAATTAACCAAATATTTGATATTTTAAAACAATTTCATAGTAAATTTACCAAAAGCTATTTTCATATATAAAACCTACTCATATGTATATATAAGTACAAAAAAAATAAAAAATCATTCTCATTCTAGTAAAATAAGTTTGAGACAAAATCCCCTCAAATATTACATTTGGAAGAGAAGCAGATATTGATGTGGGATGAATAGATACGGAACGGGGATTTAAAATCTAATTTAGAGGCCATGCATGCTCAATTTAATACACCTAAACAAATATATATTCACACATATATACACTATGCCATAGCATGGAGAAAAAAGAAGTAATTTACACATAATTCATTTTATTTTGAAAAGCATAGATTATTTTATTAAAGTGTATTAGTTATTTTAATTAAAAGATATTTATGCAGAATATAAATTATTTATACTAAAGATATCAATTGAAGTGTACGAAAAATATTAGTAGTTATTATTATTAAATAGTAAACTAGAATAAGATATACTTTTTTCTATTAAAAAGTATTACTACAAAATAATATATGTATCACAATTCATATACTCATATTTATATGTTTAGGATCACATTCAACATGGTCATCACGCATGCCCATAAATGATAAAGACAACATGTCACATTCATTCATAATGCAAAAAATTTCTGTATGTAGGTTGGCCATTTCTATTTTATTCATTTAATCAGTGAATTTTAAAGATAGTCTACAGAACATTTTATAGTATTGTAGTTAGGTCTAAAATGGGACTCAAGGCAAGGTATTATTGTATTTTCGACAAACAAATATTGAGAAAATTTTATATGTGACAGCTTTATACATAATATGAATCATATTTAAGTTGGTTATAGTCATGATTTAAATGTTAGTAAAAATAGAAATTCATCTCATCTATGGAATCATCTGACCTGATTTTCTAATTAATAAAATACTTGAAAATTAAACTTGGTCGCAGCTGGATTTAGATTTTGAGGAGAGAGGATTGTAAATTAATCAAGATAAAAAAATAATACTCCCTCCGTTCATGAATCTTTTTCCCATTTCATTGTAGGCACGAAATTTAATAAAAAATAGTATTATATTGAAATGATAGATAAAGTCAAGAAAAAGTAAGAATATTGTGGGGTCCAAAATTTTATTGTGAGTGTGGGTTGTTTCCAAATAAAAAAATAAAAAAAAGTTTTATGAACAAACAAACAAGAAAAATTGAAAATAATTTGATGGATAGAGAGAGTAATAAATTGAGGAGCGAGGATTTGAACTGGAAAAAAAAGTTATTTCAAAACTAACAATAGTATTTCGACTATTAAAAGTAAAACTCAATACATATTTTTCTTTTAAAAAAGAAAAGAAAAAAACTTACTACATATTAAGGACCAAAGCTTGTTTTATTTATTAGGATGAATGGATATTTTATCCAGCTTGCCTTTAAGTTTGGTTCACCGCTCATCTGATATTAACTAGTGATAAAATTATACTCCCTCCATCTCGGGTCTTTCTTCAAAAATGCCCGGACACACATATTAAGGAAAGATTGGAGTATGTGAGTGTGAAGTTAAATAATAAAATATAAAAAATGTATTTTATTGACTTTTATGAGTGTAAATTATTTCCTTTTTAAGGTATGAAAAAAGAGTTGGGACGCCCCGAAATGGAAAAACAAGAAGAAAGAGTTGGGACGGAGGGAGTATCTTGCATGGTCACATGAAAATTAATTAGATTAGTTGCCAGAAATAATTATTAATTAACTATTAATCAATTTTATGCATAAAAAACTTGCCTTTGAAATCAATAACGGGGAAAATCACATAATTGATATCCATTTTTTAATTTCCAAACATAATTAGAGTAGTTACAAACTCTATTACATAAGTAGTTTTGAAAAGCTAAAACTTTGAGATCACAATTTTAAAAATAAGTGCTTCGATTCACTGTATATTTATAATTATCATTGTTATGCGTAAACTATATCATTACAATGTATATTTATAATTATTGCAATATATATATACTATCACGGTAAAAAAATTAAGTATATTTTTATAATAATGACAATATATATGAATGACGGTAATAAATAATTATACACAACACTGATATAAGTTCACGTGAAATTCACAGTATAAATGTTCATTTATAAATTGTGGCCAAGTGTATAGGAATATGATGTTATATGGTAAACCAAATTTTGGCCTTTAAAAGAAAGAAAGTGGGCAAGGAAGGTTTGACGTCATTATCGGACATTGCTATTACAACCCAAGTTGTGTTGTGTATCTACAAAACAATAGCATTAGGAGTCTATTATTTTCTAACTCTAGGATTGGACGGTGATTGTGACTTCTCCACCTCTAATGCAACATTTTCCTAAATATTTGAGAGAAAAAAAAAAAAGAGAAAAAAACTCACATCCATATCTTCAATTGTTTGACAAATGAATATACCACCCTTATTCGATGGTGCACAATAAATAAATTATACTCCATTCGTCATAGGACCCTATAAGTTGCTCACAATTTTTGAACACTAGTATTAAGGAGAGTATAAAAATATCGATATAGTGCATGTGATGTGATAGAAAAAAGTGAAAAAGTAATGAAAATAGTATAAAAAATATTGAAAATAATAATAAAGAAATAAATAGTAATTTTCTAAAAAGGTAAAAAAGCAAATGAGCAACATATAATGGGACGGACGAAAATAACAAAATGAGCAATTTATAGTGGGACAGAGGGGGTAACTCGCAGGCTACACGAAAATTGAAAACATTTTCACCATAATTTCAATTTTTGTCGCCTTGATTAAAAATCTGGAGTTCAATAAAAGTTTATATGCAAAAGACTCACTCATGTGCACCGTTCAACTGAACAGAAGGATGAAACATGACACTAGCTTTGACTGAAACGTGCAGACTAATATAACCGAAACGCGACAACAAATTTGATCGAAAACGTGAAATGAAACATGAAGAGTAGCTAACTTCCGTGTACGTGAAACTTTGCCTTGTGCAGAATATCATTTAGACAGAGAAAGGACAAGGGCAATGTCACACTCCATTAAGTGTAGTATTTGGACACGATACACTTGCACGTAAGGTGAACATCCAATACAATTAAGTGGAAATCCATAGTGTAACATACATTGATTTTATCCTATTTACATAAACAAGGATCGATCACAATCCATGCAACAAGAAAAGGCCCTCAAACCATACAATTAATTGAATCCAGCTAAGGTTCTTAAATAATACCTAAACCCAGGTCCCATTTCAACGTCACAAGGTATCATAAGTATATATTAAAAGGAAAAAGCAAGATGCTATCCTTATTGCATAGGTTGATAGCTACTACTAAATTCCAGCATTATTGTATGTCACCATCTTGTCTCCCAATATCTCAAAATACATGCGTGTACGCATCTACACCATACACAAACCTTGCATACTGCATTAAATTGAGACGAAAAAGACAAACACGCGGGAGATATCTGGTTCAAGAACACCCCACTCCCGATCATTCAACTTAATTCTATCTAATCAAGCACCGGATCTAGATTTGATGTCATTTATGCACCCATTTTTATCACAGGAAAAAATAGCAGATTCTAAGAAGGTAGATGATGCGAGAGAACTATAGATTCGAGGCGATTCGTACTATGCTTGACCCTATTCACATGTCTATGTCTTGCGGGATAAGGACTAGACATTATGCTGTGCAAGATAATATTTAATTGTATATTCTTTCTTAATTTTTGTAAAGTGAATAATCACCACAGTATATAAAATGTCGGTTGCATTTCTCAGGAAGGCTAGTAGGTTCTAGTATCTTCTTAAGAAGATGACCTAATAAAAGGAAGTAGATACAATTTAGGAGAGTTACGCAGAGGCATACAAGTTGCGTTGGCATCGATCACAAACATTAGAAGAAGTATGAGAGGGAGTATCTGGCTTCTCTTTCTTCATCTTTGACAGATCAAGTTCAAAAACATTGTGCAGGGCTTTTGAACCTTCTTGGAGCTCATCAAGACTGACAAAAACATGTGGAAAAATTAGACATTGTGTTAACAGTAATTAAGAAATAATCATTTTTTAACATTTCACATAATCAATTCATTTCCATACGTTATTGAGAGAGGAGGAGTCAAACGAACAATAGAGTCATGGGTAGGCTTTGCAAGAATCCCTCTTTCTTTCAGTTTGAGGCATATATCATAGGCAGTCACAGGGAACAAGGCTTTGCTGTTAAGCTCCACGGCGTTGAACAGCCCTCTACCTCGTACTTCCTTAATAAGGTTAGGAAATTGCTGCTGAACCTTCAAAAGTTGTTGCCTAAGCACCTCTCCCAGTTCAGCAGATCTATCCACAAGTTAGAAATTCAAAAGATACTTAATTCCCAAACTAAAATGGTATTTTGATGAAATGCGTTTAAGGAAAGACTGAGAGTAAATAAGAATGTTTATAGATGTTGCAAGCTACATCTATAAGATTAATACACAGTACATGATAAACAATTAAAGGTTAGTGAGAATTTTTGATACCTCTCAGCAAGTTTCTCGTCTATTATCACATCTAGTGATGCAATGGCAACTGCACTGGCCAAAGGATTTCCTCCGAATGTGCTGCATAATGACCTCATAGAGAATTAATAACGAACATTGAAATACAAATCCAATGGAATATTAAGAGCAGGAGGACGTTATGAAAATATGTAGCGGCAAATATCAAAAAAAGATGTACATGAATGATAGAAGTTAGAATTAGATTTTCACATTTTCTCAGAACATTGCAAAAGTATTGAACACATCTATGAATTATGTTTTTCAATTCTCTCTTCTTCAGACAAATTTAAATTTGTTATTTGGTCATCTAGGCAGACCAGGATTTTAACTTCCTTCTCCAACAAACCATATTAATCAAGAAAACAGCCACACTTAGACCAAGGTTATCAGCAACTCTTCCAATCCAGGTAACCCAATTAAATATTATTTCTCCCTCATCCACCAACACAACCCACTATACATCTATTTTTCTTACTTTTATCAGCAACACTTTCAACCTAGGTCAACTAATATTATATCATTTTATTATTCTTTTATTTAATTTATAATATATTATCAATAATTATTTTACATTTTAAAATAAATTAATAAAAATATTTTTACTACTAATTTCTAATTAATATGAAAAAAGATTACCACAAAAAAAATTAAAACTTAATTCATTGGGAACAATGTGATGAAAACAAAACTAAAAATACATAATTTGGAGAAAACTGAGAATTTGAATATCTTCCAAAATCTGGAAAACTTTGAGAGTTGAAATAATTTTGAGTGTTGAGATAATTTTGGGAGTTAGGATACTCTTCAGAATTTGAAAAATATGGATTATTTGGATCTGTCATGGAAGATGAAGAGAAATTATAGGAAAAGAGAGTGATTTTTAATGTACTTCAAAATATATCAAGAGTGATCTCTATTTATAGAGAACGAAAAAATACGAATTTTGGTAATTTTTTTAATAAATAATAATTGAGATAAAATATATTATTTAAGAAATATAGGTAACCAGGCAGAAGCTGACAAGTGTCAGCAACTAATTGGCCACCCTTGGGCGCATGGCAATGCTACCTGGCAGCATGGGGTAACGCCCCCATTTTTTTATTTTCTTTTATTTTTAATTTGTCTTTTTCCTACAACATGCTCCCTCAAGAAGGCTGATAAACTTGGTCTTAAATTACACGAATCATCTCTAATCCCAAGAGATGTAAATGATTGTCTTATATCAGTTTCAAGGAGCAAACACATTCCAAAATGTTCTACATCGTGTCTTAAAACATCTTAAACATCTTTAAGGAGAGAGTAAATAGTAAGTCCACAGAAACTGGCCATAATGCAGGCTTCTTAACAACTAACCTCCCATGCTCTCCAGGCTGTATGCAGAGCATAACATCCTTGTCTGCAAGAACTGCACTCACTGGCAACACTCCACCACCCAATGCCTTCCCTAATATCTTTACAAGGCAACAATCAAAGCTGATTATCTCAAAGTGTATTTTGAAGGTCACAGAACATATGGTCAAAAGATGAGAATTACACAAGCACAGAATGTTAGTAGAATAAAACAAAGATCGATCTCATTCAAAACTCAGTTTTTGCTACTTTATATTGTATGGGCGTCTGGAGGTTGATATAAAGAAAGTTCATACAGGACATTTTGACTAAAATAACATTTCTAAAAATACATTATAGTAATCTCAAAACAGAAAGGGCGAGGATTTTATAAGATGCAAGGATCAACAAATATACAAATAAAGTTGATGTAGAATGCATATATTTGACAAAAGGCTCGGGGATTCTAATCAAAAGCAAATAGGAAGTTTTGCATTCTTAAGTTTATGCAAGAAATAAAGAAACAAACAAATGACATGTAACTTACTACGACATCAGGGCGGACGTTTTCCCAATCACAAGCCAGAATTCTTCCAGAACGTGCTAAACCACTTTGTATTTCATCAGCAATCATCAGAACATTATATTTTGAGCAAAGGTCTCTAACAGCCGATAGATAACCATCTGGAGGAATTATAACCTAGAAGCATATGAAAGTCATCAATCCTCATGATCACCCAAGAGAATATGATTTCAGTAAGAAAATTAATCACAACTACACTCTTTAACTAGCCACTGTGAATACCACTTAATAGTCTCATACATAATTATATCATGAAATAGGTGGCGTTGGTATGAGTTATGATCAGGTGATCATAAACTTTAAATAATGCTTGTCTGATCATAACATACATAATATGATAAAACAGCCCATTTCCACATTTACAGTACATCGAAAGCAATTAGTCAGTCCAGAAAGATGCATACCCCTGCCTCCCCCTGAATAGGCTCAAACAGAAAACCAGCAATTTGATGCCCTTTTTCTGGTCAACATAAGACGAAAGAATCAGTTTGCATAACTAATAACTTTTTCCTTTTCTTGTAAAGGAACAACAAATTTGAGTGAGCATCTCTAAAAACTCAGTTACTGAGGCTGTATTTTCCTTAAGAAATTGCATGCTGAAGAATTGGAATTTTCAAACCTTTGAATATTGTCTCAAGCGCCTCAACATCACCAAAATCAACTTTGAGATGGCCAGGCAAGAGGGGCCAAAAACCACGAGTTGCCTCATTGTCACAACTCATAGAAATAGCACCTAAAGTGCGACCGTGAAAGCAGCCACAGCAGGAGACAATTATGGCCTGCCAGCAATAAATGGAGTGTTCTCACATTAAGCATTAAGCACTAGTATAATATGTTATTAGGACTAGAATTCCATACCTCATCTCTTGGAATATTTTTCTTGAGATAACCCCACTTCCTCGCCACCTTCAATGCTGTTTCTACACCTTCTGCCCCTGTATTCATTGGCAGTACCATATCATATCCAAACATGCTGGTCAGACGCTCTGCAAATACTGGAAATTTGTCATTATAGAAGGCTCTAGAACTGAGAGTAAGCTTTTCAGATTGTTCCACCAATGCCTTCATGATTTTGGGATGACAATGTCCCTGCACCATTCAACAGATGACTTGCATATGGCTGCCCTTTATGATCACTTCATAACACATTACAATAACATAACTGAGCGCCTTCTGTGCCTCATGATAGTAAATGATTATACATAAGAAATGATTCAATCATTCAGCCAGGAATAAAGAAGATGCTTGGAGGAAAGGAGGGGAGATTCATTTCAGGCATACATGAAAAAGTTTGGTAATAAAGAAAGTGAGCGAACAAGATTAGTGATTGTTGATTCATTTCAAGATAAACAGAGGAAAAACCATGCACCAACATTTTCGTTCCTCTTTATACCTGATTGACTGCAGAATAAGCTGAGAGGAAGTCTATATATTTGTTGCCTTCTGGATCCCAGATAGATGAACCTTTAGCTTGCGAAAAGACAATTGGAATAGGGTGATAACTGCAACAATAACCAAGAGTATCACAAAAAACAACAAAAATTGCAAATACTGAAGTGTTAAACTTTATCTGTTGCAATCGTGATATATTTTCAAAGAGAACCTATCATTTATGTCATCTAATGTGAGTTCAAATTACTCATGAATATATAGTTGAGTTTGAAACTAAGAGGTTAAACACATGCATACGGATGATTTTTTATGAGAACACGCTCTCAGTACACTAAAATATGCCTAGATTTCACTCAAGAACATTGCAAAACAAGCAATATTAACCAAACTAAGCGGAGATATCCAACTAATAAATATAACGCAATTCCCTCGGATGAAAAACTCAAATACATGGGAGTGATTCCATGCTATAACTATCACTAGTTTGATTTCTATCTGCTCTGGCAATACCAGTAAGACATCTCAATAAACACTAATAACAAAAACCCCAAATCGAAAAAAAACTAGAAGGGTTTCCCGGTGAAGGATAAACGAAAATCCCAAATTCTTATCCTGAAATCCACAAACATCCATCCATGCGTAGAAGACAATGAAATGAAGAGAAAATAGAAAATACTTATGGGCGCTGCACTGATACTCCAGGTTGATCATATGCTGAGAAGACTCCAATGAAGAAGCGCTTCCTTCCGCGACGGCGCTAAAGCTCCGGACGTTTCTTGCCCTCCGAATTCCGGCCAAGAGACACTGTAAAGTTTTCTTGGATGCCATGAACAATAATCAAGTCGGAAAATCTCGAGGGTCTAAATTGTTTTGAGTAAACTCGACTTCAGCGATAACTTGAAATAGTGCTTTAAATATTGCATTCCTCGGACGAGTTTTCTCTAATTATGGGAAGTGTTTTAGAATTTTGACTACCTTTTATATGAAGAATTTCATATTAGACTTAAAATAATAAGACTTAATTTAAAATTTTAATTTTGAGGTGTTTCAACTTTAGATTTATATTAAGATGTAATTTTAATATTTTTGTCTCAATTCAAGGTCCAGTTCATTTATTATTATTTCAATAATTTTTTTATAAGAAATTTAAAACATAATAATATTTTATTTTGAATTAAGATTTAAAATATAAAATTAAAAAATTATAATTTTTATTCAATATTCATATTTGGCGTAATTATTTACACAAGATGATGGTACGTTTTAACTTTGGCGAAAGATGGATTAGATGGATCATGAAATGTGTGTCATCAGCCCACACATTAATTCTAGTCAACGGCAGCCCCTCACAAGAATTTCACTTGGAAAGAGGTTTGAGACAGGGTGATCAATTGTCTCATTTCCTCTTGATGAACAAAAGGATTGAGCCTCATGATGAAGAAAGCATTGGGCAATAAACTCTTTGAGCCCGTGGAAGTAGGTCGTGATAAAGTGCAAGTATCTCACCTCCAGTTCGCGGATGACACTATCTTCCTGGGCAAGGCATCAGGTGAAAACATCATCTTTATAAAAGGTTTTTTTACTTAATTTGGAGTTGGTTTCGGGTCTGAAACCCAATAGGGAAAAGTGCTGCTTGTACGGGGTTAATATGAACGAGGAAGATTTGGGTAATTTTGCTTCACAACTTGGGTGTCGTATAGGAGCGATCCCCTTTGGATACTTGGGAATAAAGGTGGGTTGTTCACATAAGAGAGTGACTGACTGGGAGTATGTGGTGAATAAGATACGGAAAAGGTTGAAGAAATGGGAAGGGTTAAAACTATCCATTGGGGGAAGACTTACTCTTATCAACGCATTCCTTTCATCCTTACCTGTTTATTACCTATCAACATACTGTGCTCCGAAAAAAGTCTTGAGTGAAATTTCAAAGCTTCAAAGAAGCTTTCTTTGGGGAGGGGTGGGTGAGAGTGAGAAAAAAATTGCTTGGATTAAGTGGAAAACAATTTGCAAAGCAAAAAATTTTGGGGGTTTGGGGGTAAAAGATCTCGAAAGTTTTAATAGAGCGTTATTAGGGAAGTGGATGTGGAGGTTTTATGGGGAGAGAGAGACATTGTGAGTAAAAGTGATTAGGTCTAGATGGGGAACAACTTGGGGACCGAGTTCGAGAGGAGGGAGTATTAGAAGAGGGGATCAACCAATGGGGTGGTGGAGTGAAGTGATTAAAACAGTAGGAGGGAAAGATGGATGATTTTTTTCGAACTTGAGTAAAGAGGTAGGGGAGGGGAGTAATACTTTCTTTTGGGAGGAAAGTTGGGTAGGAGATATATCATTAAAAAATATGTTCCCTAGATTGTATAACTTGTGTGGGTTAAAAAATGGTAGAATTTGTGAATTTGGAAAGTGGGAAGGGAGATGGTGGGAGTGGGAATGGAAATGGAGAAGGCCACTGTTATGTTGATATGGCGAACTAACACTATCGACATGGGGCAATTACGCAAGGCTTAGCAGGTCGCCAGGACCCACCAGGATCCTTGAAGATGTGGAGCTCGCCCACATGGAGGTAACCTACAAGCGGAGCTCGCCCAGAGCTCGCCTTTTATCCCTGGGAAGGTCTCGCCGAGCTCCATCATCGCATAACGTCCGTGGGCCACACAAGGCACCAGAGCTCGCCCTGGAGCTCGCCCAAACCACCTAGGCTCATCTCCGAGCTCGCCTATTAGTCGAATAGAACCCCGATGGTGTGCTCTTTTTCCCTCCGTCCGGTTTATCCACAAGGGTGGTTTACGGCGAGGTTTTTAATGAGGCCCATCTAGTCTAAGGCATAGTAGTAGGATGAGGCATGATAAAGGGAGCAGTGTGAGAGACCAAGACGAGGGTAAGGAACCCTCGTCAACACCGGAAGCCACATAGGCTCGTAAGGTGCCGTCTCACACTCGCACACCTATAAATAAGACCTCTCTTGTACTATTCACACAATTCTCACGATTCTGAAAATCAATACTACTACTCTTGCAATATTTCTCTCTCTAAACTCTCTACTCCCTCCTCATATTTTACATCCAAGAACACAAATTCTTGGATTATTGTTTGGTAGAATTACATGTTATATTAGCCACATAAACAAACGCTGTTAATAAATTCTATCAACAATTTGGCGCTAGAAGGAGGGTACTCGAACCTGAAAATTAAGAAATCTTCAAGAACAAAAATTAGGGTTTGTTGAAGATTTGAAGATTTGAAGGTGTTCTTGACAAAACTCAAGAACACTTGAAGATACACGCACATCTTCATCCCCTGAACAAAGGACCCAGATCTCCGGACAGAAACCCGAATTATCGGATTTCGCAAAATCTGCCCGGAACAAGTTTTCAAACGCACGCGTGCACACGAATAAACCGAATTTCGGACAATTCGTCACACGCGAGGCTAGACGAAAACTTGCACAACTCCACCTAAGCTGGACGATAACCATCCAGGCGACCTCAATTACCCCGGCGACCTCCCTCCACTTCGACGCCCTTCAGCGAGTTACCCCCTCCGAAACCCAAAAATGGCCAACACTCGAGCCGCCAAGGGACAGACCTCCGCAGCTGCGGGAAGGTCTAGAGGGGGCAATCAAAACCAGGTCGAGGTGGAGACCTCACACCAGGTGGTGGAGACATCACAACCGCCTCACCAGAAGAGCACCGCAGCTCCGCGACCTCAACGAACTGCGGCGACCCAGGAAGACTTAGCCCCCGCTCTGAGGGACCTGGTCAGCAATCCTGACAAGCTCCAACGCACCATCGCAACCCTACAAAGGTTGCAGCAGCGACAGCAGGACGAGCTCGCCCTAGTACCTAGGCGAGCTCCAGCCGCCGAAACCAGGGAGCAGACCAGGCCCACCCAGGGCACCCAAACCAGGGGAGACTACAACGTACTCCCCACCGAGCAGGAGGCGAGCTCGACACAAGCTCGCCAGAACAGGGAGAGGACCGGTAAAGCCAAAATGGGGGAGGAGGGTCCCGCTCCTTACACCGGAAGGGAGCCGGCCTACACTGGGGCGTCTGGCACCCACCAATCTCAAAGGAGGGAAGTCCTCCAAGGCCGCCTGGGCCCGAGGTACGAAGAGAATGAGTGTGCAGCAGCCCCAGCTGCATCCCAGGGGGACTCTGACCAGCAGCCGCGCAGGTCAGCCCATGAAAGGCTGAGGAGGCCCGCCACTGACCGGCTAGGCCCCCACGGCGGACGCCAATTCCAGCCCGCCACTGAGAGGTCACCCCAGAGTGAGGCACCTCGGGGACGTGCGTCCGCGAGACGCACGACCTTTGAGCACCCTCCGCCGGAGGTGACCCGGGATGACGAGCTGGCCTCACTGAAAAAGGCCGTTGAAATGCTGTAAGTACAGGTAGCAGCTAAGTCTGGCGGACCTGACGCCACGACTCTCCCCACCTCTCCATTGGCACCTGCCATCCTCCGCGCACCGGTCCAGAAGAAAATCCAATTCCCGGTGATGTCCGCGTATGAGGGCGAATCCGACCCGAAAGTCCACCTGGCCAAGTACGCGGATTTCATGATTTCGGTCAGCGCCACCGACCCCACCCAGTGTCGGAACTTCCCGCTGACCCTAGGGGACAGAGCTCACCGCTGGTTCTCTTCACTCGCCCCGGGGTCAATCTGCTCATTCGGCCAACTCTCGCAGGAGTTCTTGGCCCACTTCTCTGGGTTCGGTTCCTACCTTACCCAGAAGCACCGACTAGCCAACATTCATCAAGGTGAGCACGAGACCGACCAGCAGTACCTGGAAAGGTTCGACAAGATTCTGCTGGAAGGCGAGCCGGTAAGCGATGACACCAAGGTCGTCGCAGCAATGGGCGGACTCAGGAGGGGCACCGACCTTTGGAAGGAAATGCACCTCGCATGTCCCAACACTTATAGCGAATTCCGCCACAAGGCGGGGGTGTATGTGGCTATGCAGGAGGCACTACTGAAAGAAGTTGGTGCCCACGAGGAAAAGAAGCCCTACGGGAGGAAGTCTGGGGGCACCTACAAAGCCCCCCGGAACTTAAAGGCCTTCGGCGAGGGAGACGAGCTCAAAGAAAAGCTCAACCAGGTTCTCGCTGTTTCCGTCGACCACGTCTTAACTGCCGTCCAAGGCAAGGCCATGCTGGAGGAGCCAAGGCGGATCCGCCAGGACCGCACGAAGCTCAACCCCAACAAATTCTGTGCCTACCATCAGGTCATCGGCCACTTCACCAGCGAGTGCCGAGATCTCCTCAAGTAACTCTGGAAATTTTACGAGGAGGGGAAATTGGCCGAGTTCGTGAAGAAGGCCCCAGCTAAGAGACCAAGGTTCGAGAGGAGGGCTACCTCCGATGACGAAGAGGAGGAGGCGGACCAACCTGGTCCCCAACACAGACGGAGGGCACCTCCCCAACCTCAACAAAATATGGTGCCGACTCGGGAACTCTTGGTTCTTGAGGAGGAGATCGGAGCTGCAGGAGGCCTCCGGGACGGGGGATTCTCCATATCCAAGAGAAAGAGGAAGGCCGAGATCCGGGCCATAAATCAAGTCCAGGAAGGCAGCTCCGGCCCCAGGTCCGCCTCACAGCTCGCTGACGAGCTAACATTTTCTTCTGCGGACCTGGAGGGGGTACTGATGCCCCACAACGACTCGTTGGTGATAACCGCCGACATCATGAACGTCCGGGTTCACAGGCTGCTTGTGGACACCGGCGCATTCACCAACATCCTCTTCAAATCCACCTTGGATGCCTTGGGTGATTTTGAGTCGTACCTGGAACCTAGCAATGCTAGAATAGTGGGGTTCGGAGAGGCTGTAACCGTCCCCCTAGGTAGTGTTAGGTTGAGCGTCCAACTTGTATCGGCTGAGGATCCCGCAAGGAGACTGACTAGGCTCATTGATTTCCTGGTTGTCGACCAACAGTCCTCCTACAACGGGTTCCTTGGCCACCCTTTTATTAATGAATTCAAAGCGGCGTGTTCGACCTACTACTACTGTTTAAAATTTCCAACTCCGAAGGGTGCCGGAACTATAAAAGGCGACCAGAAAAAGGCCCGAGAGTGTTTACTCCAAATCAAAGATGGCCGGGTCAAGAAGTCCGTTACACAAGTCCACATCCTCGAAGAGGACGTACAAATCAACCTAGGTGTTGGACCTGTGCAGAACACACAATCGACACCAATGGAGGACATGGAAGAAACCCGACTGTTGGAACCTGCGCAGGGATCGCTAGCTGCGCAGGGACAGCAGCCTACTCCCATGGAGGTAATTGATGAGGCCCCAGGTGGAGGACCTGCGGGAGGTCAAGAACCAACGCCCATGGACGTTGACCCAATCCCTCGAGTCACCATGCCATCCCAAGCTGACAGACCACCGGAAGAGTCCACAGCCGATGAGCTCGCCCAAGCTGAAAGCCAACCCGAAGACCTCGAACCGCGCATAGGCCACGAGCCTGCACGGATGTCACATGAGGAGTGGGATGAGCTCATTAACGACCCGAGGTGGAAATGTCAGAAGAGAAAAGCAACCCCCATGGAGGAGTTGACAGCACTCCCGGTGGACCCAGAAAGGAACTTAGAACTTTTCATCGGTTCTGAGTTACCTGAATCGTACCGGTCGAGGATGGAGCTGTTCTTGATGTCCAACCTGGACGTATTTGCCTGGTCCCATGAAGACATGACGGGGATCCCGTTGGAACATGCTTGCCACAGACTTAACATAGATCCGACGAAGAGACCCGTACGCCAAAAGCGAAGAAAATATGGACCAGACAAGTACGCAGCTCTAACAGTTGAGGTGGGAAAGTTGTTAGACAACAAGCTCATCAAGGAGGCTTTGTGTCCGCAGTGGGTCGCGAACCCCGTCCTGGTGAAGAAACACAACGGGACATGGCGACTCTGCATTGATTTCACGGACCTGAATAAAGCATGCCCGAAGGACAACTTCCCACTACCTCACATTGATCAGCTGGTGGACAGCACTGCAGGCCATGAAATGATGACATTCATGGACGCTTTTGCAGGCTATCATCAGATAGCTCTGCACCCGGAAGACCAGGAACACACGGCGTTCTACACCAACAAGAACATGTACTGCTGGGAAAGAATGCCGTTCGGACTCATCAACGCCGGAGCTACCTACCAAAGATTGGTGAACAAAATGTTTGACCAACACATCGGCGAATCCATGGAGGTGTACGTGGACGACATAGTTGTCAAGAGTTTGAGAAAGGAGGACCACCTGGACCACCTGAAACAAACCTTCGACATACTGCGCCACTACAACATGAAGTTGAACCCCAAAAAGACCAGCTTCGGCGTACACTCTGGGAAGTTCCTGGGGCACCTAGTTAGCCAGCGGGGAATCGAGGTCAACCCGACACAAGTCCAATGCATAATTGAAATGGGGATACCCGACTCCATCCAAAAAATTCAAAGACTAACTGGATGCATGGCGGCCCTTAACAGATTCATCTCCAGGTCCGGCGATAGAAATAGTCCATTTTTCGAGGAAATTAAAGCAAACACACGGAGGTACAAAGAGGCGGCCAAAGCCAACGAGCTCCACCTCAAAAACCACTTCGTCTGGACAAATGAATGCCAACGAGCCTTCGAAGACATCAAAACATACCTGGCGGACACACAGATTCTGTCAAAGCCAATACCTGGAGAGAAGCTGTATCTGTACCTAGCCGCGTCGGAGGTGGCCATCAGCTCCGTCCTGGTCCGAGAAGAGGCGAAAACACATCTCCCAGTGTACTACGTGAGCCAAGTCTTACATGAAGCTGAGCTGCGGTACACCCCAACAGAGAAGCTGGCTTATGCACTGGTGATGAGTGTTAGAAAATTGAGGCCTTACTTCTTTGACCATCCGGTGGAGGTGCTGACAACGTTCCCACTGCGTCAAATACTACAGCGCCCGGACACTGCCGGCCGCCTGCTGAAATGGTCACTGGAGATCAGCCAATACGGTATAACCTACGCACCCCGAACAGCGATCAAGGGACAAGCACTGGCCGACTTCATCGTCGAGCTAACTTTCCCACAAGATCCGACGAGGGGGCGTATAGCTCCGTGGCATCTCTACGTGGATGGATCATCAACTAACATAGCAGCAGGCGCCGGCGTAGTCCTGATCAGCCCCGACAGACAAGTCTTCACCTCCGCAATTCAGTTCAACTTTCGAGCAACCAACAACGAGGCAGAATACGAGGCGTTAATAGCAGGACTTAGGCTATCATTAGCTGTGGGGGCAACCAATCTTCAAGTTTTCGGAGATTCCCAGCTAATAATATCCCAAGTCCGGGGGGAATTTGAAGCAAAAGATCAGCAGATGATGACCTACCAGAAAATAGCCGCGCATCTGATCTCGATGTTTACACAAGTTTACATCAATCAAATACCGCGGCTAGAAAACACACAAGCAGATGCTCTAGCCCGGCTAGCTACTAGCAACGGCGAAGCCGAATTCACGGAGGTTGTGATCACCACACTGAAAAACCCCTCGACGTTCGACTACAAAGTAAATCAAACCTCGAGTGGGGGGCAGGAGGATAGTGAAGATAGTGAAGATTGGTGCACCCCAATCCGAAAATACTTAACTGACGGAACAACCCCCATAGACACCTGGGAAGCTAGCCGGTTAGTAAAGCAAGCTGCCAGGTATACGCTGCTGGATGGCCAACTCTATAAACGTGGATTCTCTCTACCCCTACTCAAATGCCTAACTAAGAAGCAGGGGTCCGAAGTGTTAGAAGAAATTCACGAAGGGATTTGTGGGAGCCACGCTGGGGGGCAAGCATTGGCATATAAAATGATCAGACAGGGCTACTACTGGCCCACTCTTCGCAAAGATGCCATCAGCTTCGCTCGAAGGTGCCGAAAGTGCCAACTTTTCGCACCTAACATCCACTCCCCAGCCAACCAGCTTAAGTCGGTTTTCAGCCCATGGCCTTTTGCGAAATGGGGTATCGACTTGATCGGCCCATTTCCACCTGGTAGAGGCGGTGTAAAGTTCGCTGTTGTAGCGGTGGACTACTACACTAAGTGGGCTGAAGCTGAAGCTCTCACAACCATAACCCAGGAAAGGATGATCGGCTTCATTTGGAAAAACCTGATTTGCAGGTTTGGACTCCCGCAGTCGGTCATCACTGATAATGGAAGGCAGTTCGACGGACAGAAGTTGAGGGACTTCTGCAGTTCATGGAACATCAAGAAGCACTACTCAACTCCGTATCACCCCCAGTCGAACGGCCAAGTCGAGGCGGTAAACAAGATCTTGAAACGCATATTAAAGCTCCGACTCGAGGAAAAGAAAGGAAGCTGGGCAGACGAACTCCCAGAGGTCCTATGGTCTTACAGAACTTCCTATAGGGCCAGTACCGGGGAGACCCCGTTTGCCCTAGCCTTCGGGACTAAAGCCGTGGTCCCGGTAGAGATCCAGAACAAGACTTGGAAGGTGACGGGGTATGATGAAGAAAAGAATGATGAAGCCTTGGCAATAGAAAAAGATCTGATCGAAGAAACCAGAGCTTCATCAGAAATGAAAAACGCCACCTACAAGCGTAGAGCGGAAAAATATTACAACTCTCAGGTCCAAGACCGAAAGTTCAAGGTCGGCGACCTGGTGTTGAAAAAGAAATTGATGGCCCCACCAGGTGTATTCGGTTCAAATTGGGAAGGACCATTCCGGGTCACTGCAGCTTGGTCAAACGGTACCTATGATCTAGAAGACGCAGAGGGCAAAGCTTCATCATACACCTGGAGCTCGGCACACCTAAAGAAGTTCTACCAATAGACTAGAATCCTGTAATATCTGTAATAGACTAGTCAAAGGTTTACATCAGAAATATAGATGGCAATCGATGTAAATTACGTTGCTGTAAAAATTCAGAAAAATTCCCAAGTGTTTGGACCTGTGCAGCCCTCCGATCAGGCGAGCTGCACCAGGTCGCCAATTACGCAAGCTCGCCAAGCCCAGCTCGCCCACATGCTCAAAAGTCCGCAATGCGCAAGGACCAAGGTCCCAAACGTTGTAATTAAATAGCTCGAAGACAAAGGCTAAAGTGCCCAAGGTCGCGAAGGTACCCTTCTTAAAGGGTTGCTAAGCACCTACTGCCATAAGTTAGAAAAATTCGCGAAAAAGATAAAAACGTCTAAGGCAAGGTTCATGAAACCCAATAGCCCAACGTGAATCAATCGAAGTGTAGTTCGCTGCCCTAAGTGGCCTAAGACGAACGATTCGCGGCCCTAAGTGACATAAGATGAAGAATACACACTCTTAAAACAGAGGTACAATTCGTAGTCGAAAGTGACGTAAAACGAACGATTCGCTTCTCAAAGTAGAATAAGACGAACAATTATGTACCAGAAAAATAAACAAGAACGAGCTATTTAAGAAATTATAACGTAAAGGCGCAAAGACGTAAATAAAAAGAGTTAGACAAAAAATGCTCGACTTATATTCAAAAGATACTTAAGAAATTTTCAAGTCCAAAATATACTTGAAAAAATCCTAAGTATGAGTAGCGGTGCTGGCCACAAAGGCCGACCAGCTAGCCATCTTTGAACTACAAAAAGCTCCTTCTGGGCGAGCTGCACGTGCCCGGCGAGCTAAGTCTACTTAAACAAAAAAGTGAAGACTACAAAAATAGAGCTCCTTCTAGGCGAGCTACGGAGCCTGGCGACCTACTACAACTTGGGAAATAAAAAGCTAATCTAAGAAAGCAGTAAAAGCCTAAGTCTCGGGGGCATCAGCAGGGACAAGGGCGACCTGGGCACCGGGAAGGGTGAGTTCGGCCTCTGAGGTAATATTACCAGTCAGCCCGCTGGCATCGAACTCGCCTAAATCTAGCATGGCATCCCCACATGCCTCTCGAAGTTGCTCCACAGTGGGCGGAGTCTGCTCCTCTTGGTTGGCGACCTCTGATTCACCCAGATTCAGTTCCGGCACTGGGATAGTATTGATGATCTTGAACCGAGCCGGAACAAAATCCAGTGGAATTCCAAGTGCGGGGAGGTCGCCAATATCCAGCTCGGCATCATCGGGGAAGAGGACCCTATCCAAGCACTCCTTGAACTCGCCCACTATGGCCTTCACCTCGTCATCATGGTGAGCTTGCGCCCACCAGAGGGCCCTTAGGACCTCGGCATAACATTGCACGAAACCCCGATCCGAGGCCTCGGCTTTCGCAGCCACCAAATCGGCCGAGGAGACAGCACTGCTGCGTAGTTCAGCGACCTCAAGAGCCTTCGCCTCCAATTCGGCCCTTTGCCTCTCGCACTCGGCGTTAGAGCTCTTCACCAGGCCCCGCTGCAGTGCGAGGTCCTTCTTCGTGATCAGGTGGCTGTCGACTTCCAGGGCGAGCTGGGCGGCGAACTCTTCTTCCTTCGCTTTTATTCTCGCCTCAGTCTCCTGTTCGAGCCGGGCGAGCCGGCGTTGGGCGGCCTCAAGTTGCTGGAGGGCGCTCTGCTCGGCGGCCAACGAGGCCTGTTGGTCCCAAAGGCAGGTTTTGGGAAGAATACACTTGAACAAGTCTAGAAGGGGGGGGTTGAATAGACTTGTAAGGATTCAAAAACCTTTTTCAAATTTACTGATTTATTCAGAATAACAGCAGACTACTTGAGGTAATCTGAATTTTGAAATTAGTGCGCTGTGTATAGTGCGGAAACGTTTTAAAGAAAATCTGATTTTAAGTGATGTGCACAGATAAGAACAGAAAGAAATACGAAGAGACACAGGGGTTTATAGTGGTTCGGACCAACTGTCCTACATCCACTCTCCTCAATCCAACTTGGACTTGAGGGGCTCTCCACTAACTCACTTACCCACTTACTTACACAGTTTTGAGAGTACTACTCTCTTTACAACTTGTCAATGCTATAATTGCAATTGACTTCTCACAGCTTCTACAAAGCTTTTACAAAAGATAAGTATTGATGATGTTTTTTAGCGTAAGTGATAAAACTGACAGAGTATTGGCTAGCTTAATGTGCGTGTAAATCCAATACTGAAATTATCACAATTACTCCAATTTATAGGATCAAATAACTAGCCGTTGGAATGGACTAGAAATCCGAGATCCTATAATCTCGCATTCAATCAATAATTGTGATTGATTGAATTTCCTTCTTGATTCCCGTCAATCTTCGCGACCTTCAATCAATCACGTTTGTCCCCTTGATTGATTGATCCTCTATTCTGGGAATCTTCCTTTTATATCGCAAGTTAACCCTTTAAATTGATTCCGAAGAATCTGGGCTGAGCACAGGACCTCAGCTGATCTGTCTCCTCAGCTGGTGTATCAGTCTGCTGATACTTGGACCTCAGCTGATGTGCAAGTCTGCTGGTGTGCACCTCAGCTGGTCTTCTTGACTTCGTCCGAATAAGTCTTTTATCCATGGTCCTTGTCTTGTCTGCGACGTGCTCTCAGCTGATCAGCTAATCTTCTGATATCAGCTAATCTGCTCTTCAGCTTATCGGCTGATGTAAACTTCTCTGATGATCTGCTTTCGATGCTCCAGTGTCAGCTGATTAAATCTTCTGTCTTCTAAAATCGGCTAAGTCCACAAGGTCTCAGCTGGTCTTCTCTTCTATGAAAGCTTCGGATCTTCTAGGCAGCAAGGTAGGTTCCCCCTTACTCGAACCTATCTAATCCTAACTACTCATCAGCTGACTAACATGTTCAGCTGGTCCTATTACAAGCTGATTTGTTTTATATCATCAAAACATCTAACACAGATATCCTAACAAGGCCGCAGCCCTCTCCTCGGCGAGCTGCGCCTGTTTCTTCGCCTTGTCGGCTGACTCCGCCAATGCCAGCATTCACTTGTTCCTATCAGAACGACCCACCTCCAGCTCGTCAATCTGCTCAAGAGCCTTTTGGTTGGCGAGCACCACCCTGCTCGCATAGTGGGTCGAGAGAAGAAGATTCTCTCTCAAATCTTGGCTATTGACACCCGCCACCAGTGGAGTCGTCCAGTGCCTAGGCATCTCGCTCACGGCATTCCGGGCTATGCCCGGAGGGAGATTCCGCATCGATGTGAGAGAGCGAGATCGCTCAAAGGCATGCAGGGCCTCATGGCGGTTCGGGAAGGCAATTGGGGCATAACTGCGAGATCAAAACAGATGGAAAATGTTAGAAAAATAAAATAATGACGGGCAAAAGGGAGTCAATTGGGCGAGCTACTTACTGAGCTCGGTCAGGATCCCAACCAAGCAGTGTGTCATCGGTGGTTTGCACACCGAATGGAGAAGGCGAGGGGGGCGAACTTCGTATGGGCATGACCGCCAACGGGGCGGTGGATTGAACAGATCCCCCCTGCCCCGACCTTACCGAGGTCCTCTCAGCCCGGTCGGACTCCTCGTCGACCAGGCCCGTGTACCTAGTCCTCTTACGAGCCTGGATGTTCTCCTCACCAGCTCGGGACCCATCACCCCGTTGGGGTCCTTTCTTTCCTCGACCCCGCTCAGAGGGGGCAACAGCTCGCCCGACACCTCGGCCGGCCCTGGCGACCTCCGAAGCCTTGGATTTTTCGGGAGCTTTCTCCTTCTGGGCTCCCGACCCACCTGCCTCGCCCCTTTTGGAGGCGAGCTCCGCCTTCTTGCTCGCCTCCAGCGCGAGCACGGACGGCGGGGCTAGTCTGTTGGGGCGAGGTGGGCCCATCTCGAATCGCTCCTTCACAATTTGGTAGGCCTCGGGGACCTCAGTGATCGGGATAGCGACAAAGCTACCACCTGCACAAAAAATCACAAGTATCAGCACAATGAGCGAGCTACCCCATAGGCGAGCTGCAAAGAGTTGGACCTGGGAGCTCGGGGCCTTGGATGTCAAGGTGGTGCGGCAGTGTGAGGAGCCCGACGAGCCGCAGGCAATGGTGCGCGCACAGGTGGGCGACCTGTCTATCCTTCTCGCTCCTCAAATAGCAAATGGCGCGCACCACGTCGAACTGCTCCGACACTTTAGGCCTGCCCCGGCTGGATTTGTGTCGCTTCGGAACTGCAAAAGGAAAGGAAATTAGAATTAGTATATCTAATTCAACCCACGCACACCGAAATAAGCGACCTACTGCTGGCTTCCCCATATCCCTCGGGAGTGGGGATACGGTCACCCCGCCCATGATACGTGCTGGAGGCTCGCCAGTCACTTCCTATAAAGAAAAATTGTTTCTTCCAATCACGGATTTTATTGGGCAGGTCCCCCAGAAATTTCTCCCCCGGACGTGCTTTCAGATAATAATATCCTGCGCCGTCCTGTGTCCGTTTGGTCACGGCAAAAACCTCGCCCAAGTCTGCCGAGGTCGTCGTGTTCTCGTAATCCTCCAGCCCAAAAACGGACAGGGCAGCGATAAGGTTGCTCCACGCGTTCGGTGTGAGTTGGGTGATGGCCAGATTATTGTCAGCTAGATATTGGCCAATAATCGGATGCAATGGCAACGAAAGCCCGGCCCTCAGAACATCTACATTCAGGGCGGTCATCCCCTCAGGAGGTGCGTCAGCCCGCTCATCCTTCATTGGAGCGTACATGAAGATGTCCAGAGGGATGCGATACTCCCTGCGTATGACAGGCAGGTCGCATTCATCAATTAGGCTCACCACCTCGCCGGCTTTGAACTCGGAGGGGGCAACTTCTTCCAGGTCGGTGAGATCTGGGCGAGGTACCCTATTCGGGCAGGGGAAGCTCGCCGCGTACTCGGCAATGTACTCATTCCAGTCAAACGGGTGAACCACCTGGGTGGGGACCTGGTACTCTACCAACTGGGGTTCCGGGAAACCGATACGGCGGAACCATTCAAGAGTAACTTCTTCCAGGTCGCCACCCTCCTCGCCGACCTCGGCACCACCCTCATCAACCTCCTCGGGCCCTTCATTGCCGCTAGCAACTCTTTCCTCTTGGGCGACCTCGCCACCCTCCTTCCATACCTCACGGCACACAGACCTGGTGGCTCCTTCCTCCGGGTCGGGACGTAGCTCGCTGGGCAGTTCGCTGCGTGGCTCGCCGGACACCTGGCGAGCTACCGAGGTTGCCTCGGAGCTGGAGCCGATCTCCACATACGAAACCCGGGGTGGCTCATCCTCAGTCATTGGCTGTTTGTCAGGATTTCGGCCCGATAAGTGTTGGTCCCAAAGGCAGGTTTTGGGAAGAATACACTTGAACAAGTCTAGAAGGGGGGGGGTTGAATAGACTTGTAAGGATTCAAAAAACCTTTTTCAAATTTACTGATTTATTCAGAAAAACAGCAGACTACTTGAGGTAATCTGAATTTTGAAAATAGTG